>PVHX01015225.1:0-47587 GCA_004024805.1 Geosciurus inauris
AGCCAGGCGCAGTGGCTCACGCTTGTAATCCCAGCACTTTGGGAGGCTGAGACAGGAGAATTGCGAGTTCAAAGCCAGCCTCAGCAACGGCGAGGCTCTAAGCAACTCAGTGAGACCCTGTCTCAATGTAAAACACAAAATAGGGCTGGGATTGTGGCTCAGTGGTTGAGCACCCCTGAGTTCAATCCCTGGTACCAAAAAAAAAAAAAAAATCATCTGTAATAAATACAAAAATTTATATATAAGGATATGTACTCTAAAGTTGTACTAAAGGGAAAATAAGAATAACTTCAAAATTTCAAAATATAAGAGAATGATTAAAAATACAGAGCATCCATACATTTTTAAGAGTACAAAGACCTTAAAATTTGTGTTCCTAGAGAATATTTAATGGCAGAACAAGGGATAAAGTATGAATTTCAGTTTTGTAACAAATACTATATGTTATCAGTATGTACATATTAATTTTCTTTATGTAAATTTAGAGGCATAGGAAAGGGTAGGGATAAAGAGGAGAAAAACACTCCAAAGTGTATTAACCATCCAGTGTCTATAGCTAATTTCTATTGTTTTAAACATTCCTGTCTTTGATGAATTTGTATTATTATTCTATAATCAGAAGGAAAAATATGTATATTCAAAAGAAAGAAAAACAAGTATAAAGATCACCTTCAAAGAGCACAGGTTAATAGGTTAACAGCAGATTAACAAACTGGCAACCCAAACAATGAGTTAAAATTAAAGTTCTATATTTAGAACTCCCTTTTCCTTGGTACATATTTCATTTTCCTCCCAGGCAACTTCTTGACCTTATGTTCTAGTCTTCTGACATGTATCAAGGTAGGACTATGTCTCTAGTTCTAACTGATTTGACAAAAATGGGATCACAATGCCAGTCTCTACCGCTCATACTAAAGGGCACTGGCTGGCCACAGGAACCATTTATCATGAGTTTATGAGCCAGAAGAATTTCTTTCAAAGTGTGTATTATTCTCTCTTTGTAGTTATGCTAAAGGACAGTTACTAGATTAAAAAGCTGACTCAAAGAAACATTTCAAAGGCCAGAAAGAACTTAAAAAATTGAAGGACTATGTGAAAACATGTTAATACATACTTATATTGCTTATGCAATCAAATTTCACTTTGAAAATGAAATTTAAAATGGTTCATGAGTGACATATAATCAGTATTGCAATTTGAAGCCCAAAAGAAAAATTATTAAATATAAAAGCATCTATGTATACTCAAGGAAAATTTTCGTGTGTGTGTGTGTGTGTGTGTGTGTGTGTGTGTGTGTGTATGTGGTGCTGGGGATTCAACCCAGGGCCTGTGCCCACAAGGCAAGCACTCTACCAACTGAGCTATATCCCCAGTCCCCTCATCATTATTTTTAAAAGTTTAAAAGAAAAAGTTCAAATTGAGAAATTCATTCTCAATATAAGAAATTTCAGCATGTTGCATGATTATAGAAAAGAATTATTAAACATTAAGAATGATTGTACTCTTGAAGAAAAATTTAACTAAACTGAATTACTTAAATTCTGGTTTCATATGAAAAGGTCTGTCTTTCAATTAAAGAAAGCAGTAATTGCTCTTCTACAGCTTACTATCACCTATTGATACTACAAACCTTCTCACAAACAATATTTCTGCTACCTGCTTTTCAGACCTTCCAAGACTTTCAAGAAGACTAGGACTCAGATGGGTGACCTTGGGTAAAAGTCTCTAAAATCTTAGAGAAAGCACAAGGTCTAGAGAGCAGATGGTACAATTCTTAGAACAGTTATTCAGCTGCTCCCAATACATCAATATTTAAAGATATAAATATTGTGGTTTCTGCCTTAATGAAGCTTATAAAGAAGGCATACAGCCACCAAAGCAAGTAACAAGCCCCCCATCCATCAATTCATTCCCACTGAGGATCTAACACAAATGCCCATAAGCAAACCTGAACACAGTGACCAGAGAGAGTAAAACCATATTCAAACCTTGTAATAAGAGGATTGGCAGAGAGCCTTTATAAACAAGTCCTCCTCTTTTGTTATTTGACCTAAAGAGCCATCAGGTTGTCTTCATTATAATGATGCTACATTTGTATGTATGAGAGCTGTTAATTTATTGATTCTCAAATCTCTTTTCCTCAGAGTCTGTTTAAAACAATTAGGATTTGCAAGCTGTTCCATAAAAGATAAGCACCCAACATCAGGGATGATATTTCACAAAGACTGACTACTGCATGTTAAGTAGGTGATTGCTTCTATAGTCTCCATGTGCCTCAGCAGTCCCTATCCAAGACAACTGTCCTCAAAGATGTTCAAGGTAATGATGGTGATATTTAGAAGGGAAATGGGAAGAGTATTTTAAGCTTAATCATAAACCAAATTTGAACTTCAGAATGCCTTTCTCAATGATTCAATAGCTACAGGACTTGAGAGCTCTGCCTCACCCTTCAAGTAAACAAGTCAACAAGCCAACAAACATTACCAGGTACAATTATCAGCTATGCCTGTCTTTATATCAACGGTCTTCTGGAACTTCATCTCCTCAAACTCTTTTGAAAAATTCATATAAGATCAAAATCAACTGTCCAGTCTATCAGCCTGTTACTGAACTATTACTACATTAGAAAAAAAGTAAATATGTAAGTCACATCCTTAATGGGAGGAAAAAAATGTATGAGAGTTATTTCATATGATGAGCTAAGAAATAAGACAAATTCTGCAAGAGTCAGGTCAGGATCCTTCCACCCATCTTGAAAGATGAGTACAAGTTTGATAGAGTGTCAAGATCAAGAAATAGGGTCCAGGGCTGGGATTGTAGCTCAGCGGTAGAGCGCTTGCCTTGCATGCGTGAGGCCCTGGGTTCGATCCTCAGCACCACATACAAAGCAATAAAATAAAGACAATGTGTCCATCTACAACTAAAACAAAAAATTAAAAAAAAAAAAAGAAATAGGGTCCAATTAAAGACTGTCTCAGAGACACTAGAGAGGGCTTGAATAAGTAGAGCTCTTTTACCTTTCCCGCAAGCTTTGCTACCTTTATGTGATTTTCATGCTGTGGCTTGCCATGTATGGGTAGGCTTTTAAAAGAATTCTATTGTGAAAAGAAAATAAAAACATTTGAAAGCTACTACTAAAAAGGGGGAAAAAATAATCTTGAGCAGGGAGTGACACGGTGACACCTAAGGAGGTGAGTTTAGACACTACAGCAATCCATTAAGTGAGTATGTAAGGCAATGGCAGTCAAGACAAAGAGTGGGAGAGATGAATGAAATCTGAGGTGAGACAAAGAATGAAAGATGAAATACAGGTTTCTGATTCTAGTAGCTAGCTGGATTATTGACTACTAAAATGAGCAAGGAAATCACTGAAAATTATTGTGGGAAAACATAAATTGAACTTGTTCAAGTTTCAGGTAGGAAGGAAGAGTCAATTTGTATATCATGGACGGAATTAAAATAAAGATGTCTAACATGCAACTGGATATGTGGGCTTAAGGATATGTCAGGGAGATGACAGTATGAGAATGAATGAGACCACAAAGAAAAAAAATAATACATACAGAGAAAAGAACAGCAGCAAGGGAAAATCCCTGAAGAACTCCAACATATAAAAGGCAGACAAAAAGAGCTAGCAAGCAAGACTCAACCATGAGAACTAAGTAGGAAATCAGGTGAAACGGTATAACAAAAATTATGGAAAGGAAGGTTTGAAGGAAGTGAGAAAACAACTAGTAAAAATTTTGCCAGCTAATTTATTGTCTCTCAACTCCAAATGTACTCTCCATTTCCTGCTCTTTGTAAACAGAAGCTTTAAACACTTCTTCTTTGTAGCTGGTGTAACATTAAGTTTTGCCATAGAGGATGCTGGAGGGACACTGCAGAAGGAAGGGATTCCATTTCCATTTGCTACATTTCCACTTCAGCACTGTGCTGACGGTCACTCAATCCCCGTCAAGTTTTAATAGCACCACCCCCCAAGTTTTAATAGCACCACCCCCTGCTCAGATTCCCAGTGAATGGCAACAGGTACCTTTGCAGTCAATCCCCCAACTTCAGCCTACAGCCATCCCAGAGATGTGTTTCCTGACATCAATCCTGGTTGCAGCTCCCTGCCCTCCAGCCATATTTGCCTTCTCCTAGAACATATTCACTAGTGTCCAGCTCTGATCTAAGATATCCAGCAAGTCTCGCCACCATCCAATGGGCTACAGTCACACCTTCTCCACCAAGTTTTGAAACCCAGCCTCCAGCGGGGCTTCCCTCCAAGTTTATACCTGCCTTGTATACTTTCCTTCCCTGGGAATTCTGAGTTCTCTCTAGTCCTTAGAGACAATCCTATTACATACAGTCTCTGTCACAACTATTTGACTCTGCAACTGTAGCATAAAAGCATGGCCATGTGTAAATGAATGAGGTCATCTGATCTGGCCTACACTGGGCTGAATTTGGCCCATGGGAAATAGCTTGCCCACCCCTACTTTATGTTTAACTTTTCCTGTTCACATTTCTGTGGGGTGTCTGTCTCCCCTGTTTAGAGGGAAACTGATTAAACTCTGACACACTAATATAACAGGTCACATAGGAAAAGGACTAGAAAGCATCCTTTGAAATTGTTGATGAACATATCAAAAGCAGTCTCAGTAAAGCAGTGTAAGTGAGGAAGGTGCCCAGTTGTACAGTAAATGGGTAGTAAAGGAGCAGCAGCACTAGGTATAAATCACTCTTTGAAGAAGTCTGTGTATGTGAAGACAGAAAGAAATGAATGTGTAGCCAGAAAGAGATATTTACTCATGGGATATAAGCCTCCAATTGGAAAATATTGGGGATTCTAATATAACACAGGTCCAAGATACAAGAAGAAGATAGCAGACTTCAGACAAGAACTACTACTAATAGGGTCCATGTAAGCAAGCACTTATTGTCTAGAGTCTGTGTGTACAACACCATCTGAGGACTTTCTTGCAAGCACTGTGAGATATTTTCCCCACCCTCTGTAGTTAGTTCCCAGCTTTCAAGCCTCCTGCCTTAACATGTTACACAAATAATGGCCTTCACTCTAAAACTACTCAAACTGCAGTACCAGATGATCCAGCAAACTGTGGCATAGCCAATTATAAGGGTCAAGGAGAAAATAATGACGTTCTTGCCTAAGAATTTGAAGATAAAAGTTTAATAAGCAAACATGAAAAGTAAAGGCAAAATGAAAGGTTTTTTTTAAAAAGCATTGATAAAGCAGACACATAACTAGATTTTATAACAGGAACACATAGTGGGAAATCAGAATATCAGAGGTACAAATATAGAGCCACCACTTACTGAGCACCTAGGTGTGACAGGGACCTTGCAAATAGCAAAGTGTCTCAGTAAAGGTTAGCTTATCCTCAGATCGACTTTGCAAGGCAGGGTTTGTAATCTCTAAGGGCAGAGATTATATCTTTCACCTCTCTATTCCCTGCCTCAGAACACCATCTGACATATTCAATATTCATTTCTCAAATGAATAAAGTATTATCTTTTTTGCAAATGAAGAAACAGAGTCCCAGTGGTTAAACAGCTAGAAGAGACTGAATTCAAACGATAATCTTGTAGATGCCTTTTAACTAAATAGGACATCTCACAACTTGAGCATACAACATATAAATCAAGTCAAATTTTTTCATTTTAACTTGCTCTTTTATAAAATCATGAAAATACAAATGGTACAATACTATCTGCTTACACTTATAGAAAGGTGCAAAAATGTTCAACTTTATTAAAATAATTGCTATATATTTGTAGTTTTCTATGGACTAATCTCTGCACTATCTACTTTCTGTGTATTCTCATTTAATCCTTATATTATTATCATCCGCATTTTATAGAAAACTAAATTAAAGCTGGGCATGATGGTGGGAGGCTGAGACAGGAGAATCACAAGTTCAAAGCCAGTCTCAGCAACAGCAAGGCTCTAAGCAACTCAGTGAGACCCTGTCTCTACATAAAACACAAAATAGGGCTGGGGATGCGACTCAGTAGTCTAGTACCCCTGAGTTCAATCCCCAGTACCCCCCCCCAAAATAAAAAAAGAAAACTAAAACATATAGAAGTAAAATAACTTAGTAACTGGCAGAGTCTGAATTCAAATCCAAAGAGTCTTATCTCCAAATTCCAACCTTTTAACTACTATGCTATTTCATATGAATGTCAGTCAAGAGAAAGTGGGATGGGGGAATGTCAAACAATGAGAAAAGGAACTCTTCTCTAAAAAAAAATAATAATCTGGTAAGAACAGAATATTTTTTGTTGTAATCAACATTCTGAGTTCCCAAAAATTCCAGAACACACTTGAGCTATATAAGTGAAAGAGAAAGAAGAAGAAAAAAAAAATGAATGGTAACAGTGGTCATCATGGCAGAAGCTGAAGTAAACAACAATGTTGATAACCAGAGCTTACGTGGCCTTCACTGTGTGCCAAGCTTT
Source organism: Geosciurus inauris (assembly GCA_004024805.1). NCBI lineage: Eukaryota > Metazoa > Chordata > Mammalia > Rodentia > Sciuridae > Geosciurus > Geosciurus inauris. Next base: position 6,463 of record PVHX01015225.1, read on the forward strand.
TTTCTAAGGACTTTGCACATATTAGCTAATTTAATCCTAACATCAGCCCTACAAAGTAAATACTGCTATAACTCATTTTATATGTCAGAAAATTGAGTTTCAGAAAGTTAACTTGGAAGGAAGAAACGATGCTTTCTTGTGCACACACACACACACACACACACCTGTATTCCGCAAGAGAAATCCGGCAACCTCAACTCCCAGGCTGTATTTTTGTTCCCCATTCATGAGGAGTCCACCCTGGTCCAGAACCACAGAGTACAAGAGAAGAATCACAAGGACTAATGCCCATGCAGCAAGAAGTGCAAAGGCACATTTTCTAGGAAAGGCCATGCGGCAGACATGGAGAAAAACCAGTAGCTGCTCAAGTGACTACATAGGTACCTGTTATCAAAAAACAGGAAATTCCAAAAGAAAATTAAGTTCCTTAATAGCCCCTCTCTCTCTCCAACAGAATTACATAGATATTTTAGATTCATATACCCACAACCCTTCTAAAATAAACGAGGCAGTTGAAAAAAATTTTTAAAAAGAAAACAGGTCAAGATTAAAAAAAAAAAACACTCAAGGGAAAATAAAAAAACTTCAGAGAAATGATTGCTACCAAACTATTGAGATGAATATATTAGTTGAGCACTGAAATTATATACACTCTTTCATTTGCAAATATAATGTTAAAAATAATACAATATTTCCAAAATAGACAAGCAATAAGTTTTCAGAGAACTCACACAACCTCTACTAATTGTCCAGATCACCAGAGATTGAACAAGAGATCAGTATGAACAAAGACGGAGTTGGCGCCCTGAGTTTCTGACCATTTTGTTTAAATCAGACAATGAAAATCGAAGGACCTAGACAAACTCAATCTACCACTGTGTATTTAACAACAACACTACTTTAAAACTTGAATTTGAAAACAACTCTAATTTCAGCTTCTCTTGAAAAATTCAAAGACTAGCAATGCTGGGAATAAATGTTCCCATGGCAACATGAATGTAAACAGTGTCTACCCTATAGTTAGGCAAGCACCTTCCCATTTGCCCCAATCCCCACCAGGCCTGCTTCAAAGAATGCGTTACTAGATTGGTCCCTCTTAGCAGCTGATTTTGCAATCCTATTTTTGCTAAAGAAGAAGGAAATAAAGTTTGCAAGAGTAATGCCCAAATGAGAATGAGCAGTTCAATTAGGAAGAATTAATCAGGATTAAATATCTGATATACTCTCCTCTACAGACCAGAAGACAAGGGAAGACAATAGACTGCTGCTCTGACAGAGCTCCTACGTTAGCCATGGTGTTTAGTCAGGTTTTGCATTACTGTGACCAAAATACTTGACAAGAACAACTTAAGAGGAAGATAAGTTTATTTTGCTTAATGGTATCAGAGGTCTCAGTCCATGGATAGCAGACTCCATTGCTGTTGGCCAAAGGTGAGGCAGAACATCTTGGAGAAGAGCAGAGTGGAGGGAAACTGCTACCCTCATGGCAGCAAGAAAGCAGGGGCAGGGGGAATATGGACATAGGGATGTACCCCTCCAGGATGGGGGGATTTGGACACAGGGAAGATGCACCCCTCCAGGACATGCTTTCAGTGACCCACTTCTCCAGACACACCCCACCTGCCTACAGTTACCTACAGTTACCACCCAGTCTATTCAAACTAGGATGAATGTTAGGTTATAGCTCTCACAATCATTTCACCTCTAAATATTTCTTCAGAAACAAAGGAGCTTTGGAGAGACATTTCATATGCAAACTGTAACACTTATCTCTCATGACCTTAACAGTTTCAGCTTTGCCCAAAAGTCCACATCCAAAGTCTCATCTGACTCAAGGCAAACTCTTGGCTGTAAGACCTTGTAAAACTCAAGAAAGTTACATATATCCAATATATAGTGGCAGAGTAAACATTCCCACACCAAAAGGGAGAAATAGGGCCAAAGAAAGAAGGGATGGGGCCAAAGCAAAACCAAAATCCAGCTGGGACTTGTTTAGTCCCATAGTACAGCACCCAGGACACATATCTGCAAGATGTGCTCTCCAAAGATCTTAGGCAGCCACACCCCCTTTGGCCTTTCCATTGCAGTGCACATGGCCTCTCTTTTATCCTGGCTCCTTCCACATCCAGTAGCTTTTCTCTGCAAACAGTGTATGTAACTGGCTTTCCAGTTCTGGCTTCACTTCACAATTTCATGCATCTCCCCAACAGGGGCAGCCCACAGGGACTCCAACCCTGCTATACTTTGCCTGTGCAAAGTGTATCGGTTCAAACTTTCTTTGAGTTCCTGGTGAAAGCATCCTGATCCCTTAAATTAAGCATCCTGCATTCCTTCAGAACCAGCACCAAGTGGATGATGCTAAGGACTGCTGCCAGCTCTTGCAACAGCTGAGCTTCCTGCGATCACAGCTGCAACAGCCTCTAAGTGCCTCAGTGACTCAGTTTGATGAAACAACTTCCTAGGACCCCTGTGCAAGCGGGGTCCCCATGATATCTTGTCATACGAATGTTGCCTTCTGCAGCCTTGAGCCTGCAATTGGTGTAGTCTTGCAAATTCCTGAGATGCCCTCGAGCCATCTTTTCTATTGTCTCTGCATCTCTTTGGAGGCTGTAAACTGCAAGTTTTTAAAATCCTTTAGTTCTGTTTTCTGCTCCAAATTCTTACAATAAACCTAGCTAAAAACTGCCAGCAATATCCATGCCACTAACTAAATGCTATGCTGCCTTGAAATTCCTCCACTAGAATAATTGGTCCATCGCTTTTAAATTCAGCCTCACACAGACTCAGGACATGGGCAAAACGTAGACAAGTTCTTTACTAGAATGTAACAGGAGTGACCGCTACTCCAATTCCCAATGGAGTCCTCATTTCCCTCTGAAATCATGAGCACAGTCATTCCTATTGGCATTTAGTCTTCTGAGTCCCCACCAGAATCACCCAGGAAGCTCTGCTTACAAAATTCTAAGGCTTCTCCACCCTGCATTTTCAAACTTTTTCAAATTCTTCCCACAAACCATTTCCAACAGCTTCTGAACCGCCTGGTCAGGTCAGTCACAGCAACAACCCTACTCCCAGTGGCAATTTTTCTGTTGTAGTCAGGTTTTGTGTCACTATGACCAAAATCCTCAACAAGAAAAACTTAAAGGAGAAAAAGTTTATTTTGGCTCATGGTATCACAGATCTCAGTCCACAGACAACCAAATCCATTGCTGTGGTACCAAGGTGAAGCAGAATATCGTGGGGGAAGGGCATGGAGGAGGGAACTGCTCCCCTCGTGGCAGCAAGGAAGTAGTCAGGAAGGGGAGCTGGTGTGGACAGGGAAGATGTACCTAGAAGGGTGCATCTTTCAAGCCCCCAAAGATCCACCTCCTCCAGCCACACCCTATCTGCCTACAGTTACCATTCAGTACATTCAAAGCAGGATAGACTCATTAGGTTACAGCTTTTTACAATCCAAACATTTCACCTCTGAACATTCCTGCATAAACACAAGAGCTCTAGGGGAAGAAGCCTCATATCAAAATCATAACACTATGCCTATAAACTATAAAATGAGGAAGAAATATTGTTACTGAGCAAAAGGCTTTGACTTTAAGCAAACTACTTAGAAAGTCTTCCCATTATTGCGTTTACCAGAAACTAAGTGGGAGAGGAAGACAACAGTGTAATACATCATATAATGTGGCCCAAATTCTTCACCCCTCCCTTTATGCACTGCCCTCTCACCATAAGTAGTCACCTGCCCAGGACCCTGACTCTGGACTCTGCTACCTGACTTGCTTGGTCAATAGGATTTTAGTTGCTGTGGTACACACAGAGGCTTGAAATGGGAGTATACAGTGGCACATGCTCTCTTGCAGGTCTTCTATCTTTTCATCTTGCTCTCCTAAAACTCTAAGTATAAGGACATGCCCCAGTGTCTTCCAGGTTAGCGCAGCCAGCCAGCTCATCCCAGACAAGTGAACAAGTCTAACCACAATAAACAGACAACCTAGCTTACCCGTTGCCCAAGTATTAAACATTTATTGTTATATGCATTCAATGTTTTATTGGTTATACAGAAATGCTAAGATATAGATATATATATCATATGCATATGTATGTACATACATATGTATATGTGTACACATACATATATTTATATGTATATACACATATATATATATTTTTTTTTACTAATAAATCATTTGCTTTGGTTCAGAAAAATAATTAATTGGCTGAAGTTTCCTCTCGATCCTACTCTCCTTCAGAAGACAGACTGGTTTCAGACTGCAGATGTATGTGATAGTATTCTTATAATGACAGCAAGAAAAAAGACAAATCCAAGTTAGGATGCAAAACATAAGCATAAGCAGTTGATATAATACATGACAGGCTAGCAGTTTTTGAGAATAAAATGCAAAGCAATTATAAGTAGCAGTTGGGAGTATGTGTTTGTTTCCCATAATAATTTCAGTTTTTCATGAAAAACAAGTTGTTTCTTAAGCATTTCATAAAGCATACTTGTTAAAGAGAAACTATTCTTGACTTTCCTAGTGAACCAAACAACAATGATAATTTTAACAAAGGGAAATATTTCTTATTGCCATTTATACCTTAAATTTGCATACTGCTTTACAGCTTACAGTCTTTTCATTAGCATTTTCTCATGGTTTTTATTTTGATCCTATAAAGTTGACATAACTTCAATTTTACTTTTGCTACTAAAATAAAATGAAGGTTTGAATACAGTACTTACCCATAACTGCTTTGCTAAAAAATTACAAAAACAGAACTAGAACCCAAATCTTGTATTTCTAAGCCACATGCTTTTTCCCACTGCATTCATACATGCAGAAGCATTTTTCAAGTTCCAAATACATCACTGAAACATTTCCTTTGTCCTTTTTTCCTTATTTCTCATGATCCATCCTGCTCATCCTCTCCAGAAATGCACTTAAAGCCAGAGTATTCTTTAAATACTTATTTACTTGGAAATAGAGGTTCATATATTAAGATAAGATGGTAAAGTAGTAAATATGTAAATCTGCTATAAATCCATCTTTCCACAGCTATTTTAGGATGTCTTTAAAATAATCCTTTTTCTTATTAAGAATAATTACAACCTCTTTCAGACAGGGAAAATGTTCCTATATTTTCAGAAGCCATACCCTAATGCCTTATTTTAAATAAATAAAGAAATAAATAAATAGATTCCTATATTTCTTTCTTGCCCACCATTCTTTTACTTTAAACCTTTGCATCTTTCCCTTAACTCTTCTATTATAAAGACCTGGAAAACATTTTACTGTACTTAATATATTTATTGAAAAGTTCTATGTTTCTTACCCTTAATTTTAAAAGTACATAAATAGGAAAATATATATTTTCTTTACAAAATATAATACAAACTTCTAAATTAAAAAGGACTTATCTTTCACTACATGAGGATCCCTCCCAAATGTTTTAAATTGATAAATTAAAATTAAGGATACATAGGATTAGAAAAAAATTAGAAGTGATCAGAAAGGAATTGATATCATTTAAAACCAATTATATTATAAAACTGAATTCTGGGGTACATGGAGTGGACCCCAGTTAAGAATTCCAAATCCAAAAACCTTCAAAGATAACAATAGCTAAAGCTTTAACATCAAAGATTACTGCATGACAATAACTCTACAAGTAGGTGCCATGTCCATCACAATATACGCCTGAGAAAAAAAGGCTTAGAGAAACTAAGGTACTCACGGTTATATAGCTGCCAAGTGGCAGCACTAACTCTTGAATCTTTCTGGAAGGCCCAGTGTCCTAACAAGCCATCCTTCATCATTGCCCTGGGCACCCCTCACAATTCAGGACTTTTCTTCACTTGTACAAAGCCATTAAAATAGCTTCCTAACTCTGAGCATTTTCCTATCCTTTCCAAACTTCAGTGATTCACCACTGCCTACTGGATCTAGGAATCAGGAATTCAAGACCCCAGTTGGTCACCTTTCTCTTCAAAAAAAGAACCACTGAAAAATCTAAGGCCTACATTTTGCTGTTACACCAGGTGTCCTCGTATGTTCTCACCCCTCATTAGTACTGGAATACCTTCTCCTATTACTGTTCCCACCTACATAAATTCTCATCCTTCCAGCCTAGCTTAAATAACACAATCTCAGTGAAGTTTCCTCTCTCCAGCCAGAAGTGATCTTTCCTCCCTCTGCATTCTCACAGTTCCACAACTGTAGCAAGACACTAAATACTACAGGAAATATAATTATTGGTGCCACAGAAGTTTTAATTTTCTCAAATATGTCACATTCGTCACACCTTCAGGCCTACCCTGCACTTACCACCTAGAACATTAAATCCCTTCTTTTCCTTTGACTAACTCCAACTTTTCCTTCAAGTCTCAGTTCAGAGGAAACTCCCTAGAATGACTTCCTTCAATGCGCATGCTAACTCCGCGCCAAGTGCCCTCTGCTGCATTCCCACTACGGCAGGACCTCATCACATCCCACAGGTTGCTAACTGTTTGCCTGTCTACCTGGTAGACTCTAAATTTCATCAGACTATTTGTTCATGGTTTCCAATGGTTTGTCCTCCAAAGATTTATGTGCTGGATGCTTGTTCACAGTACAGGGATCTTGAGAGATGGTGGAACCTTCAAAAGGTGGGGACTAATCAGATGGAAAGTGATTCAGTCACTGGGGACATGGCTCTCAGAAGGGATTAACAGCTGGATGCTGGGAAGTGGATTAGGTCTTCCAGGATTTAATTGGCTATCAAAAGAGTGGGTTGTTAAAAGAAGTTTAACTTTCTCAGCTAGCTCCTTTGCTGCTTCTCTAGCCATGTGACCATGCTTGCCCCTCTCATTGACCATACAGCCAGGGGGGTCTCCCCAGACAATGGCATGGTGCTGTTTGGACCATCTAGACACAAGAATTGTGACCTAAATAAAATTATTTCATTTATAAATCACCCAGTCTCAGATATTCTGTTACAGCAAAACAACAGCAAGAATCACAGCCTCTGGGACAGAAGTCCCCTGTTTCTCCTTTGCTAGCAAAGCAATAATTTTTTTTTTTTTTTCCTTTTTTCTCAAAACTGTGTCCTCCTTACTGGATTGGCATCGGGGACAAGGACTGAGATTTTGGTAACAAATTTGGCATCACACCCAGATGAGACCCGAGAGCAGCCCCTGCTCCAGCTTTCTTGGGCAGGCTTGGCTCTCTAGGCAACCTCACTTCCAAGCTGAGGATGCAGGGTGGCTAGCAAACTAACTGGAGAGCCAACTGCAGGAGAGTTAGGAGACATGCATTTGCCTCGGGTCAAACCAGAGGAGCTATTATAGTGAGCAAAGGGACCTGAGGGACCACCCCAGGGCTGCCAAGCTCCTTTTGCTTCAGGGAACTCCTGCCTTCTCTCCCCGAATAGTAAAGATTGGTCCATGGTGGTCTACTTGTACAAAAAGGAAACTGAACTCAGTAAAGTCGCAACACCCTTGGCCGTCTAGTAAATGCCCCCCATGTGCATGCAAGACACTTGATTGCACATACCTGGTCCCTCTTTGTGGGGACATCTGTGGTGCCACTGGTGTAGGAGTTATGGTTAAGCAGGACTTGAGAACATAGGGATATTACGGCCTTCTGGTCTGTTCTAAGTTCTCATCTGTTTGTTGGCCTTAGGCTTGGGAATTTCCTCAGGTTGTCTGTATTTTTATTTGTATCTATTACTGGCCCTTTTAAGACATGGCCAATACTGCATTGATACTATAGGTAGTCTTTTGGGAAACATCTTGGCCAGTTTGTTTTAAAAGTTCACATCTGTCAGCCATGGTTTTGGGGCTCCTCTCTAGTCATCTGTCTTCTCTTTTGTACAATCTTACAATTGTAGTTGGTCAGTCAGAGGTAAAGTTGAAGAAAGGGCCACCTATAGGTATAAGTCTGTCTAAGATAATGTTTTACTGTAAGGATCTAGCTTTTTGAATAGCTTTCTGAAATATTGTACAATCTAGCAGTTGGAGTTGGTCTGTAAGAGGTAAAGTAAGCGGAAGAAATTTGTATGTGTGGGTCTGTTTTAAAGGTTTCCATCTGTCAGCCATAGTTCCAGGGATCCTCTCTGGTTGTCTTTCTGTGGTTTTTTCGTGTGTTTGTTTGTTGTATTTGCCACTGGCTCTTCAGGACATAGACCATGCTGCGCTGATCTTACCAGTAGTTTCTTGAGAAGAGATATCTTGGCTGAATGGGTCACCTATAGGTATAAACCTAACAGAAAGATGTTTTACTCGAACACAAGCTGGCATTTGAATGGTTTAGCCTGAGCTGTTTTTCTGAATAAAGAGAAATACTATGGAAGAAGTGAATTATTATAACTATTTTCTTTCTTTTTTCTATTTGTTTTTTCCTGTGATGATAGGGATTGAAACCAGGGCCTCATGCATGCTAGGCAAATATCCCCAGTCCCTGTGATTATTATTTTAAAGGATGAATAGCCAATTTTATAGATGATAGAAAGAAACAAGAGCTTGAGGATGGGAGAGTGAACACTTTAAAATGGCTAAAATAGGTTTGTCTGTGAGTGGCAATTGGTACATGGAAACAGCAGAGAATGGATCCAGATGGTGAAGAGCCTAGGTAATTTGGGTTTAGAGCTTTAGAGTACAGATAAATAATAACTGAGGAATGCAAGTAGCTGAAAATGACTATTATAAGTTAAAATGATTAACAATTACTCATGTAAACTTTAGGTTTGATGCAGTTATTAATAAGTTTTAGTATATGTTAAAATGAATTTGAAATGTTTACCTCATTTATCTTATAATAGTCATTGTTCAGTATTCATGTTTATGCTATTTTACAACTCAGTCTGTATTGTTTGAGGACTTAAGATAATTAATCTAGGCCATTTGCCAAAAGAATTTCTTTATTCTTTTAATTAGTACTTGCTGTTTATAAAGCCTGGTAGTTTAAAATTTATTTCTGGATTAATCAGACATGATAATAAAAAATATAATAAAAAATTTTAATTTTAAATTCAGTAAAAAGCATTCTAACTATATGCCAGGTACTATGTTTTTGTTTGTTTGTTTTAGAAAAAGGAAAAATTAGGTTTTTTTGCCTTGCTAGCAAAGGAGAAACACAGGAGACTCCTGTGACAGAGACTATGATTCTGCTCATCAGCAGGAACAGGGGGCTTTTAAAGAGGTGATTCAAAGGCTACATTCCACATGTTCTCTAGAGTTGTAATTCACTTGTTAATTTGGGAGACAGTCATTTTTGAGATCTTCTGGTACCATCCCCAAAGTCTAGATTACTTCATTCCTATGATGTCAAGGACAGATAAATCTGCCTAAAATAGGGAAGAAAGGTAATCCTGTTTCCCCAGAGATTGTGGAGGAGAGATTAGGGAGCAGCAGGCAGAAAGAAAGAGAAAGAAACATGTCCATTTAAAAAATAAGTTGCACTGGCAGAGCAGCAAGGGATATATTCAAAGCATAAAGCATTGTAAACAGACAATGTAAACAGACCACTGCTACATTTCCCCACTGTCAATGTCTACATTCCATTTCTATGGAAAAATGGGCAATGACATCTCCAAACTGCTTCCTGCTGAAAGAGGACGAGGTAACCCAAAGTCCTTGTTCTCTATGATGTAGGGTGTGGACAATTAAGGGTATTTAGCATCAGGCTTATCATTAATTCACTCATCCATTCCCCCATGGGCTCATTCATTCACCAAGACCTGTTTCATGACAAACCTTAAGCAAAGAGAAGATTTTAAATGTTCATCAGCTAAATGGATTCATGTAACCTCAAATATTTCCATTTCCCAAACACTCCACGCATCAGCATTATGTAAGATCTATGTTAAAGTTATATGAATTTATCAGGCCTTTACCAGAGGTATACATCTGATAATGGCCTGATAAGTCTCTTAAAATCATCCATTACTGATAACAAGACACCAGAAACAAGGTTTTAAAACTAAAGTAAAATTTCAGAAAAATATTCACATGTGGGAACCAAAAGATTAATCAGCTTTTTAAAAGAGCAAAAAGAATAGACCCAAAGCATACATAGGCAATTCGCAGAATAGAAATGGCCCTAACAAATGTATAAACATACTTTGTTTCACTAAAGAATTGCAAATTAAATAATATAATTAAAATAATATAATTAGATTCTTTTTTATCGGTCTTACACAGATGAAAAAAGTTCTCAACCTCAGGGTTCCTAAGGGCATACTTGTATGAGTATTAGCTATAAAAATTAGAACAGCTCTTCTGTACAACAGCTTGGCAATATAAGTAAAAATAAGTAATATGCATATGTTTTGACTCACAAATTCTACTTCTATAAATGTCATCCTAGGAAAACAAAAGGAGTTGTATTTATACATCTTAAGTGTAGATGTATGTATAAGAATTTCACTGCAGAATTATTTATACTTATAAGAAAAAATACAAACTAGCTGATAAAGGACACATTAAATATATGTAATCACTGGACTGCTATGTAGCCACTAAAAGAGAAAAGGTAGGATTTTATGTGTTGATATGTAATAATACATTGTTACAAGAAATTTTAAAAATGCTATAAAATGGTATGACTATATTAAAATCATTTCACATAAGAATCAACGAAGTGAAATTATTAGAGATAATAGTAAATCCACTCTAAGGTATTTTTAGATTATTTCCAAATGTGTCAAGACTATACAGTTGAGGATTTCCAGATCACATTATCCTATCAGGCCCTCCAGTTCTAAAATTATTTAATCCTAAGAAGTTTGAACACCAGAGATCTTTGTGCCTCCCCTATATGCTTAAGTGCCTCTTATCGATATGCAACATGAAATCCTAAAAATGTCTATAATTTTAAATCTGTTGCAAATTTTAAGTTTTTAACATTATACCCTTGATTGTCAATGGCAATTCATGTTGAATATGCTCATTTTATGTAAACCACAAATTATAACTCTTACCTCAATAATAATGTAAGAGCCATTATAATTTGAAAAAACTAAGAAAAAAATAATAGAAGGCTTTGAACATTTAAAGAGACACATTTTAACAGTAAACTGTGCTGTAAATGGTACATTAACCCAAAAATGCTGAGTACAAATCAAATCCTATTAGAGGGCAATTATAAAGAGCAATGGAGCACCTATGCAGTCGGCAGGACTGGGATTTAGAATCAGAAGATCTGGGAATAAAGACCACTCTTTAGGCTCCAGAATCCCAAGCAAAACAATAACCTATCTGAGCCCCAATTGACATTTTTGCAAAGTAAAGGTAAGTGTAATGAAAGAATTATACATAATATGCCTGAAAAAGATGCGTAACACAGTGCCTTGGATAAAATAAGTTATCAAATACTTGTCTAATAGAAATAGTTGCAATAGTGTTGCTTTGTTAGAGTTGTAACAAAGCAACATGTTTTGCTCACCTAAATTTTTGTAACTCTGTATGCAAACAATTCTATTTTATTTTTACACCACATATTAGAAAAGGAGCTTCTTGGCCCCCAAAAGTCTACTTGTTGGCAAACCATTCTATTTTATTTTTACACCACATATTAGAAAAGAAGCTTCTTGCCCCCCAAAAGTCTACTTGTTGGCATTGTCTTTTTCATTCAATCTGCAATAATTTATCTCAGAAATGAAACTCAGGGAGAATGCATACTTACAAAGCACACCCCCAAAACTCCGTGTTGCTCTCCTCTGAGCTCAGTGCTCTTCTAAGGCACATATGCCTGCCTCCTATCATTTCTTCATGAAGTTCAGGGCAAAAGGTTTAGTCAAGTAGATGATCTTTGGGCGCCCCTGTATTTTCCCCAAACCACCTACAGATAAATGAAACAAGGGGATAACACATACCTACAACTTTAATTTTTTTAATTTTAAAAAAAAAAATGTGAAAAGTAGGTCAACTTCCCTAAGTGCAGATTATAGCATATCATAGAACAGAGAAAATGCTCATAGGTTCATCCAAATGCCCAAATGACCTCACTGGAATCTGTCACATGCAAGTGCCCTGCCAGCATACTATTTACAGATGGCTTCTACCTGGACCTAGTCACCCCTTGAGCTTACTAGATCATGCTGCAGTGTAAACTGTAGCCCAAGTGTAGCCAAAAGTCCCTGAGCATGTCTATTGTTGGTAAAGTCAATCAGGTTAAGAAATTAACATGTTATTTCTGAACTGATGACCCAATTGTATTTCTAAGCTAGTCTAAACCTCTTTAAAAAAATATTTTGTACGTTGCCCAGTTCTTTTCACACATAGTATTGCACATAAGTAAATAAAAGTAAAATGCCTTTGGCTGTAGGAAAGAGTTACAGACAAATATTTTCAATTATTTGTTACTGTTTTGGAAATAGTCTCTAGAATCCACAGATAGTCATCTGAGGGAACAGCAGCTTTAAAAGTGTTCTTGAGCTGTTCTGGAGACACTTATTAATAAGCAAAATGGAAATAAGGTTACAGAAAATAAACACTAGTTTCTTTTAAAAAAAGTTAATTAAAAAAAAAACTGTTGAGAGATACTTCATTATGCGATGGTAGAAAGACATGCTGAAGAGGACACAGGTGCAGTGCACACTTCACTCTTCTAACAAGAAAACAACTTTCATTCCATGAGATGAGTAATAAGCACAACAAAATTTCTCTGGGCCAGTGTGAAACTGTCAAAGTTTTAATCTTCTCTTTGCTGTCTGATACAGCAATCACTAGCCACCAATGTGGTTACTGAGATCTAGAAATCTGGACAACTCAAATTGACATGTGCTATAAATGTAAAATACACACCAGATTTTAGAGACTTAATACTTTTTAAAAAACTGTAAAATATCTCAGTTGGTTTTATATTTACTATGTGTTGGATACATTTTTATATACTTTGCAAAATAAATTATTAAAATTAATTTCAACAGTTTCTTGTACTTTATTACTACAAAATTTTAAATTACCTGTGTGGCTCACGTTTTATTTCCATTAGACATTGTTCTGCATAATTAATAAAAGTAAGTAATATACTGAGCACTTGCACCATGCCAGATACTTAATGCTTAGATCAACGCTGCCAACTGTAATTGTCCAGTTTTACTGGACGTCTGCGTGTGGGGTTAGGCCCATCAAACCAATAAAAGATGCAGTTGTTACTCAACGTCCGATATTCCTAGGAAACAATTCAAATAAGGGACTGCTAACAGCTGAGGTTGGGGCAACTCCTACGTTGGCATAGGAAAAAAAAAAAAAAAAACAGGTGACTGATACAGTGTTCCCGAGTGTAGCAAACTTTCTGTGACTACAGAAAATGTACCGAAAAAAAAAAAAAAAAAAAAAACCACTAGGTTATATCCTAGCACAGGCCAGCAAATGCCAGACGGTTCTCTGGAAGACCAACACTCGGAGTCCAAACTCCTACGCAGCTAAGGCTTCAGTGGCAGGGCAAGCTGCTTCCGAAAGGACAACATCGCCCGGAGTCACTGGGTAACTTGGTCAGGACCTGACTCTGGTCACCCATGCCTAGGGAGGGTTGAGGACAGCTATCTCCCCGCATCTGGCCACACACTTCACACACCCACGGCCTCACTCCAGATCTCCGCGCAGCCCTGGCTGCCCCATCCCTGGAACGAGGGGAAGTGGGCCCTAAAACGTCTAGGATAAGATAGGGAAGTGGAAGAGAAAGGACAAGGGGGCGGTGGGAGCAGGTACCTGAGACAGAAGATGATTCCAGGTCCTTAATGCCGGATCATCGCCGAGGACCCACCCGGCTCCCGCGGCTACCAGTGACCCAGATGGTGTAACTGACCAAACGCTGCGGCGCAACTGACTCGGCTCTCCCCAGACTCGCAGCTATGGCAACTTGAACTAGCCGCCCAGCCGCAGCGAAGAGTCCAAGACGAGGGGCTGTCGCTTGGCCCTCTGGGAGTTGTAGTCCATCCCTTCTCAAGAGCAGGGAGATATCAAGGGAGAGTGACCCCAGAAGAACTGCAAGTCCCAGGATGCCAAGCGACAAGCCTTCCGAGACTTTCCGGAAGAACCAGGATTAGCAGGCTTCCGAGCCCTTCAGCCGCGCCCTGTGCCCTGTTCTTTTTTTTTTTTTTTTTTTTTTTAAAGGCCAGAAGCTCGTGTAGGCGGCTGCTTTGGCTATCACTGTGATTTTACTCCTTCGAGAACAGGGAAGGATAATTTCCAACAGTGAAATATAAACATCCCTTAATACCAAGGCCCTGTGTCTTGTTCCAAAGGCTCACAAATTCTTAGAACTGGAGGGAACAGAGATTATCTAGTCAAACCCTTTAGGCCTTGAAAGAGGTGACTCACCTAAGATCATAGCAAACCAAGGGTTGTGAGACGGTTCATTAGTGCTGCGACCTTCAGATCTGAGATGTCATGTCCTCAGTCATTCTAAATCATGAAAGAAATGCTCTACACTCAGGGAGTCAGTACCAGTCATGGGAGGAGGGAGGGATCTCAACAACAACAAAACAAATAGCTTTGGAAAAGGAAAATAGTAAAAATCAAGTTAGTCACATGATTGGTCTTTTCCTTCTACTCTGCCAAAAAAGGGCACTGACCTGTCCCCTTCTAGAGGGACAAGAGGATAAATTTTACTTTATCCGTTGAAGTTTCCCTAATTACCTAAAGAAGAGCAAGATCACCTTAAATGATACCACTTCCCTATTCTAACAATTTTGTACTGTAATGATCATTTCTCAATTGGTCTCCTCCATTAGCCTTTCAAACAAAGGGATCTTCATGGCTTCTCACCCTTTTCTCACTTCTCCTTCTCCCTTCCCCATTCCCCACCACACCCAGAATCTTAAATAGTTAGTACTCAAATTTGATACAAGAAAAAATGTGCAATTTTTTTCTGGCAACACTAAGATATAAAGAATACTTAACTTATTGATTGGGTTGTTTGTTTTTTTTGGTGTTAAGTTTTTTGAGTTCTTTATATATACTGGAGATTAGTGCTCTATCTGGAGATTAGTGCTCTATCTGATGTCCGTGTGGCAAAAATTTGTTCCCAGAATGTAGGCTCTCTGTTCACTTAATTGTTTCTTTTGCTGAGAAGCAGCTTTTTTTTTTTTAAATATTTTGTTTAGTTGTAGATGAACACAATATCTTTATTTATTTTATGTGGTGCTGAGGATCGAACCCAGTGCCTCACGTATGCGAGGCAAGCGCTCAACCGCTGAGCCATAGCCCCAACCCCTGAGAAGCAGCTTTTTAGCTTGAATCCATCCTTGATCCACTTTGAGTTGAATTTTGTGCATGGTGAGAGATAGGGGAACAACCCAATCAATAAATGGGCTAAAGAACTGAACAGACACTTCTCAGAAGATGTACAATCTATCAACAGACATATGAAAAAATGTTCAACATCTCTAGCAATTAGAGAAATGCAAACCAAAACTACTCTTAAGATTTCATCTCATGCCAGTCAGAATAGCAATTACCAAGAATACAAAAAACAATAAGTGTTGGAGAGGTTGTGGGGAAAAAGGCACGCTCATACATTGCTGGTGGGACTGCAAATTTCCAATCTGGAAAGCAGTATGCAGATTCCTTAGAAAACTTGGAATGGAACCACCATTTGACCCAGCTATCCCACTCCTTGGTCTATACCCAAAAGACTTAAAAACAGCATAGTACAGTGACGCAGTCACTTCAATGTTTATAGCAGCTCAATAGCTAAACTATGGAACCAACCTAGATGCCCTTCAATAGATGAATGGATAAAGAAACTGTGGTATATATACGCAATGGAATATTACTCAGCAATAAAACAGAATAAAATTATGGCATTTGCAGGTAAATGGATGGAGTTGGAGAATATCATGCTAGGGGAACTAAGCCAATCCCAAAAAACCAAATGCCAAATGTTATCTCTAGTAAGTGGATGCTGATCCATAATGCAGGAGGGGATACAGGAAGAATGGAGGAAATTTGGTCAAAGGGGGGAGGAGGGGAGAAGGGGGTATGGAAGCAGGAAAGATGATGTAATGAGATAGACATCATTGCCCTAGCTTCATGTATGACTGCATATATGATGTGATTCTACATCAGGTACAACCAGAGAAATGAAAAGTTGTGCTCCATCTGTATGCAATGAATCAAAATGCATTCTGCTATCATGTATACCTAAGTAGAATAAATAAGTAATGAAAAAGAATATTTTATATTTCATGCTCAGTTTGAACATAAAATTCTTCTAAAGACCTACCTATATGTTTTTTCTTCTGTCTTCACCATGCTTGCTCAAAATTGTTGCTCTAGAATACACTCCACCTGTCACAGAAATTAAGATAATTCAGAATGGCTGTAAAATAGACCCATACACCTTCAGAGGCACAAGTTTTCTTAACATATTAATTCTTCAAAACAATAATGTTTATTTATGTTGGGTCTTTCTAGCATCTAGATGTATTAGATATTGAAGATACAGGGATAATGAGGAGGTATTCTTTCTCTTGAGTTGCTGAGCCAAGTAAGGGAAACAGTATACTACTATACAAATTACAAAGCTAGGAAATAGAACACTGCCTCTGTTTCTATAGAAAGTTTTCTGGAAATTTTGATGGACTCCCAGAAAAATGACTACCAAAGAAGCTAATGTAAACTTGAGCTGCAGTGATAAAAACTGTCAATAACTTCTCTTCACTGGTCCAACCATGTTCAGAGAACTAAATTCAATTCTGAGGACCCCATTTGAAAATGGTATTAGCTCAATAAAGCAAAAGTCACAAGACACAACAGGTACCAAAGGGTAGAAAATCAGATTTGAGTTCATCATAATAAGTAGACATTAAAGACATCATTAAATTCATAGCAGCTGTTTGTCGTATGGCACGTTCTCAGTTGACAAATGTGGCATCTAGAAGAAAACCCAGTGAAGCCAGATCAGAGACTATCTCTCCTTTCCTTAACAAAATAGATTTTACCCAAAATTGTCTTGTAGCCCCCATAGGATATTAATTAATTTTAATTGATATGGCAGACATATGTTTATCCATCCCCAACACCACACTCAAGCTGAGTCACCTGAATTTAGAGTTGAAAAACCCCACAACAATTAACCATTTGCAGTGTTCCTCCTTTTCAAACCATATAAACAGGAGCACACAGGGGTTATATGATGTATTAGTTTACTGGGGCAGCCATAACAAAATATCACAGAAGGGTGGCTTAAACAACAAATTTAAAAGAACAAAGAAACCATATGTATGATCTGCAAATTCAAGATCAAAGTGTCAGCGGGTAAAAGTTCTCCTGAGGCCTCTCCCCTTGGCTTGCAGACATCAGTCTTCTCTGTGTCCTCAAATAGCAGTTTCTTTGAGCATGGACCTGGTCTTATAAGAACACCAGTTATATTTAATTAGAGCCCCACTCTTATAAGTTCATTTATCCTTAATTACCTTCTTAAAGGGCCTATCTCTAAATTCAGACATATCAAAGTTTCAACAAATGAATTTTAGGGAGACAAAATGTAGTCCACATGACTTTGCCCAAATGGTATCTACTCAGGATTAGTGTCATAAATGACCCTCCAACTATACAGTACCTTAATAGAAGTAGATGTGGCAGATATTTTTATATGCCCACTTTGCCCCTTTAAATGGAAATGATCCTACCAGAGCATGGGGCCCTCAAAACCCTTTTTATTTTTAAATATTTTTTAGTTGCCAATGGATCTTTTTTTTTTTTATTTATATGTGGTGCTGAGAATCAAACCCAGTGCCTCACACATACTAGACGAGTGCTCAACCACTGAGCCACAACCCCAGCCCTAAAACTCCTTTTTATATTATAAATAACTCCTACCTCTGTGCTGATGGCTGATAAGACACACCTGAAATAATTTGGGCCTATCAGGCTCTTTATGCTTTGAGAATTTAACATTGGATCAAGTTTCCAATTTGTTGCCTGAATAGTCTTGATGTACAGGTAAGAGCTGAGCCTGTCATAGTGACGTGGCCATCTTTATCTATGTTCAAGAAGCAGCTGGAAAAGCTAATCTGCAGAGAGAGAGAGAAAGAGAGGGAAGGGAGGGAGGGGAAAGGGAGAAAGAGAGATGAGTAAAGCAGCAAAAGTAAACTGTGCTTCTTTTAAATACTTGTGTTCCATGATTGCCTAGAGGAAGCTGGAGGTGGTTAAATGCTCAGATTTTGGGCTGGTTAAATGCTCAGATTTTGGGCCCAGACCACTTAGATTCAAATCTTAGCTGTAATACCTATTATCTATTTGACCTTGATCAATTGACTTAATCTGTGCCTTCATTTTTCCTTTTGCCAAATGTGAATAAGAATGATATCTCATGAGCAGAATTGATTGGGGGATAAAATAAAGTATGTGAAGCATGCAGCCAGTGCTCACAGTAAGCACTCAGTGTATATTATTGGACCTATATACTATGATGCCCTACTTTGTCAGTTCCATAAACATGAGGACTTGATTTTGTTCTGGATGTTTAGAAGAAAGAATATAGCTTACGGATTGTGATGATTTCTCTTTCGAAGCTTAAGTAAGTTTTGTTGTTTAAAATCCAAAGACCCTTCACTAAGATTACACAGGTGAAGCCATCCACTCCAAGATCCAAGGTAGTAATTCCACATCTAGCTTCCTGAGCCACACCAAACATTAAACACCTAGAAAGGGTTAATCAGTAGAAGGTTCTAGGGAACTGGGATGTTCAGCGGTAGAGTGCTTGGCTATCGGGTGCAATGCTCTGGGTTCAATTCCCAGCACTGCAAAAATAAAATAAAAATAAAGAGTTTCTGAAATGGAGCTAGTCAGAAAGTAGTGACATCATCATTGTAACTCAACTCTTTCTGAATGGGTAAATATGGAGAAGGGGACACAGCTGTCATGTAAGAAACTATTACCGCGCACAGTGGTGCACGCCTGTAATCCCAGTGGCTCAGGAGGCTGAGGCAGGAGGATCGAAAGGTCAAAGCCAGCCTCAGCAATTTAGCAAGGAGGATCACAGGTTCAAAGCTAGCCTCAGCAATTTACCAGGGAGGATCACAGGTTCAAAGCTAGCCTCAGCAATTTAGCAAGGCCCTAAGCAACTCAGTGAAACCCTGTCTTTAAAAAATATATATATATATTTATATAAAATATATATCTATATTTATATAATATATATATGGATATGGGCTAGGGATGTGGTTCAGTGGTTAAGTGCCCTGGGGGTTCAATCCTTGGTACCAAAAATATATATATATAGAAAAGAAACTGCTTGGGTGGTTAAAAGCAGTGATATTTCAAACAGAAGAGTCAGAAGTTATCATTTGCCAATACCTTGTAAACTTATACCACCATGAAACAGCAACAGCAGACAGATTATTTCCCTGTGTCAGGAAAATACCTATTTTTCCTCAAATATTTACAGGGCCCTGTGAGATTGCTCAAGTCACAAACCCACGAAGCCAGCTCTGCTCTCACAAAAGAATCAAGGCATAAGCCACTGAAGAACATATCATAAACAAACTCAGTCCTCCAAAATAAAAGTTTTATGATTGGGAATCTGGTGTGACACAGAAGAAGGTCCTGAAATGGCAGGAGGAGCTAGGAGTTTGGGGCATAAACTGGGGGGAATAGTCCATGTGCAGAGAAGTCCATATCCAAGCAAGCACTATTCATAGCTTGCACCTTGCTGTCCCACCCATCAGCATCAGGGGATGATGTGTCTTCAAAAGTAACTTCCATGTGTCCTGGACGTCCTAGCCTAAGTGATGATCACCTCTATCATTAGACTTTGCTTGGTTCCATCCAGCCACCACAGATGGCAAAGACCCCTTGTACTATCACAGGGCACTTAACAAGAAAGAAGATACCACATAAAACACTAAGGGTAAACTAAAAAGGAAATCCCCAAAATCCTGATTGGGTGGGAATGAATGAAGCGGTGGTGAAATCTACTGTCTTAACACCAGCAGCAATCATAAGTTTGTTTGACTCTTACAAGTTTTAAAGCTAATTGAAAACTAAGAGTCAAAATAAAACATAAGATGTTGCAGCTATGGTATTGACCACTATTCAGTAGTCATCTTTAGCCATTCATTCTGTAGAACCATGGTTGATCCCATAATATTCTTTTCAGGAATACACTTACTAATTATAAGCAGTTATCACTGTCATGCACATCAGTTTTATAACACTAACATTCAGATGCACACCACTTTCTAATATATGGACCGTTTTAATGGCTCTTCTACAAAAATGGAAAACCTAGAGTTCCATAGCCCTTCTCATTTACTGTTACATTTAAAAGGATATTTTGTGTGTATTTAATGGATCTGAGTGCAAACACTTTGCTCTTAATTTAAGCTGATTCATCATCTCAACTCATGTTTATTTGCTGAGGTTTAAAAGTTATGTTCAGGTAAGAAAATTGCCTTTATGATTATGATAGCCATTTGTTGAACAGGCTATAAGAACATGCTATCCTGAAAGCTTGTTCCAATTTACTGAATTGAAACTGTTCATCGAGGAGATTTTACTTACATTATGATCTACTAAGCCAATTTATGTTGTCTAAATCTTGGTTTAAAATAGTACAGATTTTAGCATACCACTTGTTTCTAGCAAAGAGGGAATAACAGAGACCAGATTTACATTCCTATCAGAGTAATAAACAAACAAACAAAAAAAAAACAAATGTTAACCATTCATAGCAGTGCCAAGGATGGAGAGGCCTTGTGATAAAAGATCTGCTTTTGCAAAAAAGAAAAAAAAGAGGCAAAATCTATGAAATAATGGTTTTTAAGTGGACACAGACAAAGGACAGTGATCCCATTGAGAGAGGAAACAGATGAGAAAAGCTTATGACTGCAACAACTTACTGCCTTGAGAAAGTATCCAGGCCAGGGTGCAAGAAGGAGCCTAAGCAGAGCCTAGTGATGCTCTGAATTAAAGAGATGAAGCTGAAAGGTTGAGAAAATGGAGACAGAACAACAAAAGAAAGAGTCATCAAGAGGGAAAACTCCAGAGAACTCCACAAGATCTCCCATGGAGTATTCAGCAGAATAGTAATCATTACATATGTGAAAAAACAGAGGCTGGAGACAGTGCCTGTCATCCAGAACCAAGACCAGTGACGGTTCCCACCAGCCAGATTGAAAGTTAAGATTCATGAAGCATTGGATAGAGTATCTGGAAAGGTCCTCCCTCAGAAATTGGGAAGAATTAGATTGAATGCTACTCTGTTCCTACCTAAGAAACCTTAAAAACAAGATCAAAAATATCAAATTGCTTCAAAGGTATTTAACCACATCTTATAACAAAGCTCAAGAATATTTAAATGAATGCAAAAAAAAATCAGGTGCAAAAAGGGATAACATTTACAATGCCTATCATCCAAACAGAGATTATCAGGCATGCAAAGAAGCAAAAAAAAATGCAAATTGATTTCAACTTGTGATAAAGA
The DNA here is from genome assembly GCA_004024805.1 of Geosciurus inauris. NCBI lineage: Eukaryota > Metazoa > Chordata > Mammalia > Rodentia > Sciuridae > Geosciurus > Geosciurus inauris. The sequence continues at coordinate 27,873 of PVHX01015225.1, forward strand.
AAGTCTTAAAAGCAGTCCAGACTAAAGCATTTTATAAAGGAACAAAGGAAGCTATGATAGAAGAATTTTCCTTGGAAGCAATGCAAGCAACAAGAAAATAGAATCATATTTTTAAAGTACTTAAAGGAAAAAAATTTTCAATCTATAATTCTATACCTAGCAATGATATCCAAGCAGAAATAATTCATAATCATCACATATGCACTACAGGAAATGTTAATGAAAGTCTGTCAAGCAAAAGGGAAGTGACACAAAGGAAAATGTGGATTACCTCTATGGCATGAGAAGACCAGAAAGAGTAACTGTTATTATTTAAATTTCTTTAAAAGATAATTGATCTTGGAAAAGATAGTAACATTGTGTTGTGGGATTTACAGCCTATGTATACATAAATCTGTGAAAAAACAGAGGCTGGAGAAACAAGTGTCTGAAGAGATCAGAGGGCAAAGTGCCTATCATCCAGAACCAAGAACAGTGACGATTCTCACCAGCCAGATTGAAACTCATGATTCATGAAGCATTGGATAGAGTACCTGGAAAGATCTCTAAATAGGGCTTAAAGTTCAGGCAGGAAAGAATAAATGGAAATATACTTTGTAAGGTGCTTTTTTCTTGAGAGAAGAGGGACACCAGGGATTGAAAACAAGGGCATTCAACCACTGAGCCACATCCCCAGATCTTTTTTTTTTTTTTTTTTTCTATTTTATTTAGAGACAGGGTCTCCCTGAGTTGCTTAGCGCCTCACTGTTGCTGAAGTTGGCTTTGAACTTTGGATCCTCCTGCCTCAGCCTCCTGAGCTGCTGGGATTATAGGCGTGCACTACCACACCGGGCTGTAAGGTCCTTTTAAATAATGCAAAAATGGTGTGACAACAGCTGAGACTAGGAATATTCAAATATGCATACAAAACCCCTAAAGCAATCACTACCATACCAAAGTAATAGCTGAGTCAGCAAAGAAGACACGATGGAATCAAGAATTTCTGAATCAAACTAGAAGGATTAATTAAAAGAGGAAAAGGGAATCAAATTACAGTAGAAAATATAAAATTAATAGCAAAATTATGTAACAAAGCCTAATATTAGTAATGATATCAGATGTAAATGATCTACACAACATAAATAAAAGGAAGAGATTTGCCATACTGAGAGTAAGACCCAACTGTATGCTACTTACAAGAAATGTATTTAAATATAAAGACAAAGAGGTTAAAATAAAAGTGTGGAAAAAGCAGACTATGTTAACACTAATGAAAAAAAGTTGAATTCTGTCAATAACTGAAAGACTAGATTAGAGAGCAAAGTATATCACAAGGTATAATGAAAGTAATTTAGTAATGATGAAGGGACTGAGAAAAATAGAAATGAAATGGGGAAAAGATGTATCCCCAGTTGTAGTAAAAAATTTCACTTCCCGTATCCCAGTAATTGATTAATAAATAGAAAAAAAAAAGCAAAAATAAAGAAGACTTGAAGAATACAATCAACACTACCAAATGACATCTGTGAACACACCACTCAACACAGTTGAATGCGTATTTTTTCAAGGGCACATGGGACATTTACAATGATAGACTATATTCTGAGTCGCTTAGCGTCGTCATACATTTGAGTCTTGTGTGTTTGCAAATCTGCAGTTTGCTTACGTTTATTGGTTATTCCACGGCATGGATGCCTCACTGTTTCTCCTTCCATTTCCCCATGGAAGGATCTTAGGGTTGTTTCTAGAGTTGGGTGAGTATTAAAGTGTTCTATAAACTTTGGAATGCACACATTTTTAGTTTATAGTTCAATAAATTTTGATAAATATATACATTCACTTAACCACCAGTCCAAGAGATAGGACCCTGTGTGTTCCCTCCTCTCTTGATACAGTCATCTCCCTGAACTTTTATTCCGATTTTCATCACCATAGCTTTTTTCCCCTGTTTTACAATTTCTTATAAAAGGAATCATGTAGTATGAAAGAAGTTGATATTCCTTTTGCCCCGACAGGAATAAGCTAAGCAATTGAAGACTTTTAAGAAGGAAATTGGCACAATCTGGTTTATATTTATAATTAATCTTTTGGGCTAGTGTGTGAAGAATGATGAGTAGTAGATAGATAATCATGTGCCACTTAAGTATTCTTTTTGCCCCCATGGCAGGGGCCGGGCATGATCAATAACATTTCTAGCAAAACCAGATTTTTCCAGATTTCCAGCCGGCTTCAAATCCATATCCCAAGGTTGAGTGCAATCCATTTGGGGGTACCAGGAACGGTTTCTGCCGTTCCGGGTTCTCCCCAGCAGATGGCCCCAGAGCCCAGTTCCGGACTCGCCTGGCGGAGTAGGTCGGCTGCGGGGAGAGATGGTCGCCTCTAGGGGACTCCTGGCGGCGACTCCTGCAGGAGCTCGGCCACCGGCGCAGAGCGGTCCGGGTGGGCGCGGGAGTCCCGCAGCTGCGAAGATCCGCCAGGACTGTCTAGCCCCAGCTTCGGCTGCACCCGGGGCTGGCCAGGGCGGTGTGCCAGCTTCTGAGAAATTGAAGTTCAGCAGCACAGTCCAATCCAAGCTGACTTTGTCTGGCTAGAGTGCGTGCGGGTGGGTCCTGGGCAGGCAGTGCTTTTAGAAGGCTACCCACGGGAAAAGGTGGCGTTTTGCGTTTGAGAGAAAAAGTAGGGAGGACAGACTCTTAAAAAGGCTTTGGAGAAAAGTAATAGGAAGGAACGCGTGGGGCGGGTTAGAAAACACAAGGAACAGCCCACACCAGTGCCTGGGAACAGACAGAGCAGGCTGCGTGGCTGGGGCCAAAAAAAAAAAAAAAGTTAAGCCAGTAGACTTGTTTGGGTAGAGAGTTGCCTAGGGAAGCTGAGCACTTGAGAGCCTCTTCTCCCTCTCTAGCCTCCCCTGCGGTGGTGAGGTCACAGCCTCTTGGAGTCCTCCCTCCTCCCACCCCTCCAGCTCCCTGGTCTCCCTCTGCCTGGGGGAACCCGAGGCGCAGAGGGCTGAGAATGAGGCGATAGCGCAGGATAAAGACATAGCTCTGGGGGCCCGTGGAAAAATGAGGCTGGAGACCCTGCTGCAGCTGGTATTGCCGCTCTCCCTGCCCAGGATTCTGGGAGGCAGGGGGTGTCCATCTCCACCCTGCGAGTGCCACCAGGAGGACGACTTCAAAGTCACCTGCAAGGACATTCACCGCATCCCCAGCCTACCGCCCAGTACGCAGACTCTGTGAGTACCCGGGAGAGGAAAGGGTAGGATGCAGAGGCCAAAGACACCTGGAAAGGTGGACACTTGGAAGTGCACAAAACAGCTTGAAAACTGGCCAAAGCGTGTGTGTGTGTGTGTGTGTGTGTGTGTGTGTGCGCGCGCGCTCGCATGTATCTGTCCCTGAGTAAAAATGTAATCAGTCACACTTGGAAAGTTATCATTCCTGACACCGTGGTGTTTTAACAAAAGAAAAGGTAACAAAACTCTGGCACAAAATGATTTATCCGGTGGTTCTTTCTAAAAAGCTGCCTTTTTGCACTTCACCTACTCCTAGCCCTGGCTGAATCTTTGTTTCACTTCCAATTACTAAGATTAAAAGCAACTCAAGAACTAACTTACTAAATTTTACCTTGGGTAATAAAAATTGCAAAAAATTTATCTCTTGTTAGTCTTTCTAGATGAGAAATTATCTTAGTTCTGCTGATTCACCAAATAGTTGTCAAAAAATTAATCAGGGATCCATTTAAAAGGAGTGCATCTATCTTTTTGATAGACATGGTAGAAGCATTAAGCAATGAAATGTCATGAAGCATGTTTTTTTTTTTATCTGAAGGTTAAGTTAGAAATGTGTTGGCAACAAAAATCACTCACATGCACACATGCACACACAGGTGCATACACACCCAATGGTTCTTCACAAAAATTTAAATCAATGATCATTGAAAGAATAACTGTAGTCAAACCAAAAGTAAAAGGCCTTCTTGGTTGATTAAAAACAGAACAGAAAGAGGGCTGGCTGGGATTGTGGCTCAGTGGTAGAGAGCTTGCCTATCACATGTGAGACATTGGGTTCAATCTTCATAAAAATAAAGGTATTGTGTCCATCTACAACTAAAAAAAATATTTAAAAAAAAGAACAGAAAGAAAGAATGATCAAATAACCTGGACTGGTTACCTAGTTAAGGTAAGAAAATGCTATTTCAAAAAATATAGATGGCTGAAAAAGAGTTGTACAGTTCTCAAGAATTTAGTTCATAGGGACACTCAACAGTTGATGGTGAATTCCATAGCATAGCTACATATTTCTGTGCTTGAAGAGATCCTAGATTCTTATCTCACCTGGATTAATTAGTGCAATAACCTCTAAGCAGTTCTTCATTGTCCTCAATGCCATTACAGAATAAAGTGAGTTCTTATCTTCTTGATGAAACTGCTACATTAGTTCTGTACAACTTCTAGAATAAAATTATTTTGTTTACACTATAAGATCTGGCCCAGTATGTCAAGCCTCTTTGCTGCTTATTTCTCTGACTTCCCACTCCTACTTAGCAGAACTTCTGACATATCCCCCAAAGTTCTCTGCTTACACCAATGCCCTTGCTCTTCCTCCCACATTCTATCTCCTCACCTAAAGTGCCTTCCTCCTTTCTTCACCTGGCTTATGCCTATTCCAAGATCTAGATTTGGAGTCAGTTCCTTTAAGAAGCTTCTCCTGACCCATGACCCCTAGGCTGGGTGAAATACCCTTCTTCTCAATGTTCTGTGTATAACTACGACCCTAGCCCTTACACACTGTGTGCTTTCCTATGAAATTCTTTTTTCTTTTGGGGGCTGAACCCATGGGCACTTGACCACTGAGCCACAACCCCAGCTGTTTTTATTTTTTTTTATTTAAGACAAGATCTCACTAAGTTGCTCAGGGCCTCAATAAGTTGCTGAGGCTGGCTTTGAACTTGTGATCGTCCTGCCTCAGCCTCCAGAGCCAATGGGATTACAGGTGTGTGCCACAGTGCCGGGCTCCTATGACTCATCTTTATTTGCATAACTACCAATGTAGACATGAGCTCCTCTAACACAGTGGCTCTGTCACTCTGAATTCCTCCAACCCAGCAGAGGAACTGGAACTGCTTGGAAGTTCAAATAAAGCTTCTCATGAATGAGTGAATCTCAGATTGTGGTGGTCTCAGATTGTCCACTGGGTGGTGGGAAGACCAGAGCACAAAGTTATCAGTAGCAGAATTTCAAGAGTCCTTGGAGAGAGAAGTGGCTCTAAGAATTAATTGTGTAAAATTGCACCAAGTCTTGAGAGAGGGACTGTCAGAGAACAAGCAATGGGTTGGGAGTCAGGAAACCTTGTCTCTTCATTCTTCCCTCAAGAAACAGGGTGAGATCACTTATTTGGAAGATTTCAACTTTTGTTCTGGGTAAAAGAGAAGATTCAATTAGGTGCTTTCTGATGTAGTGATGCTATTGAAGATAGTCTGAAGGAAACCACTGAATCACAAAGAGTGATTGGATAAAGACAGCAAGGGGCATCTGACCTTGAGAATCATGGGGACAAGGTACTGTGTTCTGAAGAATGAAGACTTTCTGAGATGGGGAAGGGAAAATTGATGAAAAATGTGGGTTAAATGCTATGGTGTGCTCATTTAAACAATACTACAACCAGTAGCAAAGTGATTTTTTAATCTTTTGGGGGCAGTAGAGCTCTTTGGTCAAAGGAAAGATTATGAGAGAAGTTGAATATGTAAAGCTAATGTTTGTGCCGTGCTTATTTATATGGGGCTCTTTCTCAGCACTTTGCATCAATCTACCCATTGAATCCTCACAAAATTCAACTAAATAGGTGATTTTATCATCCTGATTTATAAAATGGGGTCATTGAGGCACACACACAACTCAAATGATTTGCTCAGTGTCACTCAGCTTATAAATGGTAGAGACAGGATTTGATATATCATATTGAATTAAAAAGGCTGCCATCAGATGTAAGTAGGTCTTGTCCTGCCAGCTTTCCCCCAGGATGGTCATGAGGTTTTGGAGAAAAAAGTTTGAAAGCCAGTGATGTCCAATAAAACACATATAACCTTGAGGGACATTGGCCAGAGAAGTATGCAAGAACTCAGAAAACAGGAGGTTGGGGGAAAGGAAAGGAGGGACAGAAAATGATAGAGAGGGTTGAAGGGAGGGAGAGAGAATGGGAGGGAAAGAAAACTCATCTCTTAAGTTCTAGAAGGCATTTCCTGCTGCATCAGACCATATCTTTGCCATTATTAACTTGTTCAAGGTAGCAATCCCTTTTCTGAACCTACTTAAATTATAAAGGATCCATTGTTGAGGGATGTTCAGATGTATCTCTTTTTAAAGTTTTTGAAGATCGTGCGCTGGTTTATATGTAAGGACTTGTGCTCTTGCAGTTATTTGCCTTATTTCTGCACCCTTCATCAAGATGCTGTATAATCATTGCTTAGCCATTTTACAAATTACCATGGTGCCAAGAACAGTTCTTCCTAAGCCTTAATTTCCTCCCATATTTTATAGTGTTGAAAGGTAAGCAGGCCTCAGCTTTCTGTGTACCCATACACCTGCCCCATGAGGAGTAGGAGACAGTTACACTGTTTGTGTCTCTTACTGAAGAGGTGGTTCTGAGCCTTTTCCTCACTTGTGTCCTCCAGTAGTCATGAGACGCTAGTACCCCCTACTCCCCAGTGGAACATCCAACAATCTCTGATATGCAGAAATTCTGAAAAAATTACTTTCCTCATTTGGGAATTGTTGATTTAAGGTGATTTAAATGAAGCAAGAGAATAAAACTATAAATTTAAATTTGGGGGCTGGTGTGTAATGTAATCCAGTAATAGAATGCTTGTCTAGCATGCATGAGGCTCTGGTTTGAGTCCCAGTACTGAAAAAAAAAATTTAATTTTGGAATATAATTATAGATTATAATGACCTCAAAATGAAGCTTGGCAAGATTGCTGCATCAATCTCTTTTATTCATAAAGTCGATGTTTTTTATCTCTGTGCATAAGAGGACCAACCCTTCTCTGAATGAGAAGGTAGGCAGACTTTGATAGCCATCCTGGAGTTGTACGGATTGTTTCTCCAGAAAGTGCCAACTTGCTTTGCCTTGTCCTTTTAACCTACCCATTTGCAGTATCATCATGGCAGCTATCACCATCTCTCCCTCCTCCACCCTCCACCACTGTTCAGGGTTTTAGGATTCAATGCAGTAAATGGTGTGTCTTCAGAAATGTTTCTGAAGGAGTGGCTGTTTCTGTTATGGTTTTCAGGTTGTTTTTAGTCGTTTGCATGCTGCATCTGCACACTATCTCAGTGTTTTCTAAACTAGACGATCATTCATCATCTTTGGGATTTTTGCCCTGAGTACCATCTGTGCTACTATATCTTGAGTATATTTTAAGTAGACCACTTGTTTAACTGAAAGAAATTTATTTAGGAAAGCGTATTTTGCTGCTATAAACACAAAACTAGCATGAGTTATTTAAGTGTGAGGAAAACAGAAAACTGAATATAACAAAAACAAAAATGTAATGAAATTCTAGGAATAGGCTATTGTCTGTGAATGTTATGAATACAAGGCTCCCTTCTCTTTACTAAAGAGAAAGAGTAGGAAGTGTTGAGAAGCATTAAACAGATACAACCTTACTCTGTGTCCTTGATAGTATCAGAAGGACTGAAAGACAATGGGAAAAGGAATCTTTCCCTATAAGCAAAAAACAAGCTTTTTATTTTGTTTTGTTGGGAATTTGTTTCATTCAGTCATGTATCCCAAGTGCCCAGAAAGAACTTGGTATGATAGACAGTCAGTAAATATTTGTTCAACACAGAAGTGAATGAATGAATGGATGGATAGGTGGCTCTGGAGGCTTTTAATGTCATTTTATTGGGTCCTTCCCAGCCTTTTATGATTCTTTTTCAAACTCTTTGGGTTTTATTGCCCTGTTATGGTGGATGGAATTCTGCCTCTGTTTCATATTTTTCCTGGTTATCTGGGCCACTAGTACTTTAGATACTGAAATAACATCAGATGGGATTACACATCTCTCTCTACTTGTCTGGCCCTATGTTGACATTGCTAAAACCATGTTAAAGACACTTCTTTGAATAGTCACCTCCATGAATTAGCTTCATCAGTTCTTCTAAACTTTTCAAATGTAGTATTCCTAAGTAATAGGTAAGAAATTTTCAGGATATCTGGAATTCCCAGAAGTAAGCAAGAACATACCTTTATACTTTCTAGTTTTATTTTTAAAATTTAGTTCAAAAATTATGGTAATTTAAATTCTCATTCATCATATAGGTATTAGACAGCTTCACACATGCCTTCTTGGAGTATTTCCTTGTACTTTCATGGTAATGTAACTCATTTGAATAGACCAGAAACTTGATTCAAAGAAGTAACTTGAATGCCCAGAAGAGCAGGCACTGTAGGGCTGGTGAAGTAGTTTGGAATGCAGTATTGTATGCACTTCAGAGCCCAAACTCAAGGATCAGACCAGCTCCACTGAGGCCATGCCCATTTAGTCATGATCTCAGAGACCTGGATTCACAATGCCTAGTTATTTTCATCTGTATGAACAAACCCTAATTAAGCTGGGGTCTGAGTCTCTCTTCTTACATCACATCTGATAAAGCAGCAAGCATAGAAAACTAACTCACAATGCTCAAAATATATTGTTAGATGAATTAATCTTTTCTGAATATATTGGTACATTTACCAAAATAGTTCTTTTGTTTTGTCCAGATCTGAAAAATTGTTACTTTGAATTAATTTCTTTGATTGTTATAATGTTTTCTGTTTGTACAGTAAAGTTGATTAGGCTTCAGATTACAGTTTATTAGCTAGAGGTTCAGAGGCTTCTAGAAGTCTGTGGTTATGCTGCCAGGATTCTGTGAGTATGTAAAAACTTGGACTTAACACTTCTTAGATTGCCAAAGGTATCTTGGGCCTCCTAAAAATTAAAGAAATTCTGCTTTGGAATAATTTGGCATTTTTTATGTGACCATATATGTGTGTTTGATATTCAGTATGGCTCAATCTATTTTATTATAAAGAACATAAAACATACATTTAAAAAATAAACAAAAACTGCCTTGCCATTGAATGTGATGGCTTTCCTTCTAAGTATATTATTATGATGATTACTTTATTTATGCCTCACACATAGCCCGTCCTTTGAGGATTCTTAATACAGAAAAGTTCACCAAATGTGGCTATTCTTTAAGTCAGCAGTTTAAAAAAACATACTGATGTGTCATATCTGACATTAAATCCCTTCACACAGTTTCTGTTTTTACTGAAACTAATCAATGTACTTAATTACTCTTTGCCTTTCATTATTGCTATTACAATTAGTGGAAAAAATTTTAAGCACAGGCAAAATGGTTCCAATTTGTTCAAAATTATAGATTGGATTTTAAAGTGTCCTATTTAAATGTCAGATTCCACTTACTTCGCTTCATTTCTGCATGAATTTGTAAGAACATTTAGGGCAAACATTCAAAGCAAAATGTTTTTTAAATTTACAAAGCAGGCACTTGTAATTTTTCAGACATCCGGTATATATTGTTCCCTTACATGACGTGCACATATGCCATGTATTTTTCTGGCACAGTCCTACTGAAAACATTTTGCCATTCAGAAAATGCCAGAAATTCAAATATTTCATCATCATCTTAAAATAAACTTCCCACATCACTTTTGCACCTGGGAAGAGCTCCCTTGTGTCCAAGCTTTTCTCTCAGGAAACATGATCTATTTGCCTGATACATTGAGATTTTGGCTATTATTTTGCAGGCATTGGCTTAATTTTACCCTTGCCCAAGTGTTATAATTACTCAGCTCTGGAGAGGGGAATGAAATTGCCTCTTTTCAGGTGCTACCACGTCATATTTTGTTATTTTAATCTTTTTGTGAGCTGAGGAGTTAGAAGGCTAACTTTAGGGAAAGACTGCGTGTAGGATCTAAAGACAGGTAGACCAAAGGCATGTCCTGTGATGAGGTCTTCAACAGGCTTTATGACTGCAGTATTTCTATCTTAACATCCTTTTTGTTTATTCTGGGTTTATGGACACGGTCCAAAGATTCAACATGACCAGAAATTCTACCTCTAGAGCAGGAATACTTCATTGTAGTTTTTCTTCCTTTCTACTTAATTTTTTCAATAAATATTTATTGATCACTCATCATGTGACAGTACTATTCTAGGCATTGGAGACATATGCTAAATTACTTCATTGACTTTATATTCTAGTAAGGGGAAATAGCCAGCACTTAAAAAAAAATAAAACACAAAGATCAACAGATAACAAAAAGTACAACAGATATCTGGTGGAAGAAAATTGTGAATAAATGCAAAGTACTGAGGCAAAGGGGACATGGAAGGAACAGGCATAGTGTCTTTAGAAGCAAGAAGGAAAGAAATATGGCTGGAGTAGAAAAAGTAGTAGGAAATAAGGTCAGAGTAGTTAAAAGGGGACAGAATCCATCCATACATATATATGTATACATACATATATCACTATATATAATGATTTCATATATGTAGTAGTAGTTTGTACACACACACACACACACACACACACACACACCTATTTTCTGAATTAAAATTTCTTAAGGATTTTGAGCCCCTCCTCCAGATATGCAAAGATCTGACTTACATTTTACAAAGGGTCCCCTTGGCTACTATGTTTGTTAATCAAGTAAGAGTCAGGAGGGTCTGAACCAGCTTTCTAGCAAGAGAGGTGATAAGAAATGTTTGAATCCTGGGTTTATTTTGAAGGTAAATCCACCAGCATTTCCTAAAACTGTGGAATCTGAGGAAAAGACAAGAATTTGTAATGTCTCAGCCTGGATTCTCCTAAAAGGAGAGCTTGCTCAGAAATTCTTAATGGGAAATTTGATTCTGGGGAGCAGAACTATGGGATGGAGAAGTGAAGCAGGCAGGGAGGGAGTTTGTAGCTGCTAGAAACAAATGGTTACTGGATCACATGAGACCACCTGAGAATTCAGATAAGTATCTCAAGACTTTGGTTCTAGGAGGAAGGAAAAGGAAACCATACCTCCCAGTTCCTGTCCCTCATAGGTCAGGGTGTCAATTCTATCCATCTTTCAGTTTCCTTGTGTATGGTTGATAAAATAATTCCTGAGTACTAACAGAAAAGCCCCAAAGTGACAGGTGAGAGGTGTGTGGAGCTTGGCTGAGGTGCAGTGCCATCAAGTTGTAGCTTGTGAAGCCAGCTGGAACTCACACCACCATGTGGTGGCTAGACTAGGAGACAGGCCAGGCTGAGAGGATCTACAGTGAGGTATAGAGGTGTCCAGTGTAGCTCAGCCTTTACACAACTCTGATTTGTCCAAGTTTCCTACTATATCTGGCTCCCATACTAAAATGTAGGGCCTCTGTTTTTGTTATAATGAGTTGTTCTTACTTCTTTCCTGTGAGAGAGGACAATGCAAATCCAGTCTGCTACAGAGCTCCTTTTAAGATACAATCATTGCAAAGGTATAATAAAAGTCATCATGATATTTATCTATTATGAATGATTAATCCAAGTTGCTTTTGTTACATTTTAATAATTTTAGCTATACTTTGAATTAAATTTCTTTTTTGTACTGCATTTAAAAACCTATCACTATTATGTTGTTTTCTTTTGTTCAGTTATTTATATTGCATCAACTCTGTGCCCAGAGCCATACCATGTGTTTTCATGTATAATATCTCATTAAGTCCTCACAGTGGCTCTGTAAGGTACATGTTTGACTCTAATTAATAAGGGAACTGAAACTCAATAATATCATCTTCCTATCTCTCATGTTACTTATCACCAGTAAGTGAAAGAATCAGAATTCAAGCTCAGATCTCCCGACTCTAAATCCTAATCTTTCTATATTATTCCATAGCTATCTTCCTGACTATGGTGTCTCTTCTTCTTTCCTCTCTTCCTCTTTTTCTCTCCCTTCCTCCCTTTCTCAGTTATAAAATTGACATCACACAAAGTTGGTCACTTTTTGAAAATGTTTATTGGTGCATAATAATTATACAGACCACTGGATGGTCATTTTTACGTGTAATCACAGAGTGGCATTTTGCACATTCACAATATTGTATAACCATCACCTCTATCTAGTTTCAAAAGGAAACTTTTGAAAAATGTTTGATATTCTCATCATCTCAAAAGGAGACCCTGTACTGATTAAACAAGCATTCCCCATTCCCTGCTTAGCCCCTGGCAACCACTAATCTACTTTCCATCTCTATGTTTTTTACCTATTCAAGACATTTTATATAAACAGAATCCTACAGTTTGTGCCCCTTGAGTCTTGCTTCTTCCACTGAGCATAACATTTTCAAGTGTCATCACATTGTAGAAACAGAGTAGGAGTGATCAGACAAGTGGCCTGATGGAAAAACACATGAAAAGGGCCAAGCTAATGCTCCCATGACTTTTCATGCAGTTTTACTAATACCAGTGTGGAAAGCAGCCCCTGTCTGTCTCGATGCCTTGCATTTTGGAGATGAAAATTGGGGCACAGAAAACATCCATACTTATTTTCAAAGGCTTAGAGTACAAAACTGCTTGCCTGTGTCCAAAATTTTTGAGTGCCTTTCTTGTGAAGGAACGTGTTTTGGGCCAGTTGGCTGAGGAACACCATGCATTTATCACTTCTGGGATTCAAAGCAATCTTAGGCAACACATCTAGAAAGAGATGACCCAGTAGCAATGCATGCGCCATCCTGTGTAACTCTTATGAGTCAATACTCAAGCAAAGGGCTTTTCTCTGTTGCAGGGAAGATGAGAACAACGCAAATGATATCCCATTTCCATTGCTGTTTTTCATAGTAATATTGGCTACTTTACCTTATATTGTATCTCCATTAAAAAGTGAGCCAATATACCAAGAAAGAAAATTTGCTGAGAATTAAAAAAAAAGGTTTACATGAGAGAAATATATTATTCTTCCCCTTATGTTTATAAGTGTTTTCTCTCGGATATGTCTCCCTAACCTACTTTGATCTTAGAGGCAGAGGAGATGTGGTCAAATTCTCATCTCTCACAGACTCCCTGCATGGAAGACTCTACTTGCTCGAATCACAGGATAAGCAAACTAGCAAGATCTATGAGATCTGCTGTACCAACATCATCAGGTGGTTATGAGGAACTTGGTACTGGTAGTGCGTATGTTGAATACCTGGTGAAGAGGAACACGTCTTGCGTGCAGGTTAGCAGTTATCACTATTGCAGTGGTAAGTCTAAGAATGTGTGAGATCTCTTTATATCAATTTATATCTCTATGCAGAGACCATTCAGCAGCCCTCTGGCATCTTTAATAAGGAGAGAAAACACTTGTCCACTTTGCAAAAGGAACATGATAAAGATGCCCAAGATCCTCTTTCAGAGATGTTCATCTCCTGGAATTGCTGTTAGTAGGACAAAGTAACCAAGATTCTGATGTGTGTGTGTGTGTGTGTGTGTGTGATCCTATCCCATTGAGGCCCATAAATCTGTAAGAAGAATTTATCTTTCCTGTGTCACAGTTTAACACAGAGGACTTTAGCAGAGGACCAAAAAGCCTGTTAGTATTTCCAAATCTTCAGTTGCCCATATTTAATGCTTGGATGGCCTTCTTATGTAGCATAACCAAATTGCCATTTCACAACCATCCTCAATCCCTGGAACCTAAAACAACAAAGCCAGAAGCTCTGAAATGTGCTCTACAAAGCATGAAAGAATCCATCAATCTCTGTCTGCTTCAGTGCTGGGTGATAACAGAAAGTCTGATGAACTTGTGAAGGATTCCTTTTACTCCTAAGAAACTTAGCACTTTATAGAAAGTATATATCTCATGACCAAAAATACAAGGTGGCTTGGAGGGGCTCTGCTTTCTCTTTGTATTACATCCAGTATATTCATTATCAAAAGCAGCAAAATATAGAGAGAAATATCTTGCATAAAAGTTATGCCAGCTAAAAATCATGAAGAAGAGGACTAAAGTTTCCCACCTATGAGGGCAACTATTCTATGACTTCAGGAAATAACTAAAGAGTAGTAGGTAAAATGGAAATAGTACCAAGAGACCTTCAGTAAATCATAAAAATTTTAGCAAGGTACTTAATCATTCTGTGTCTTACCTTTTGCATCTGTTACATGAAAACCTTATAGGATGGCTCTGTCCTACCTTAGAGAACTTCTAGGAAGACCAAAGAAGTCTTTCAAGTGCATAAGGAGCTTTTTGTTATTCAGGGACAAACTTTTTCATTTAACAGAGTAAGAATATGGGAGATTATAACTTATAAAATATTGAGGAAACACTGATTTATCAAAGTAGGATTTGAGGGGATTATACTATAAAATGAAGCAATAAAAGCTATATATTTAACTTAGAATCCTGTACACTTATCCTTTCTTCCTCCTTCCTTGTAATAATGCAAGAGGGGACTCTCTATGTGCATCCATGTTCTTTTAATATTCTTATCCTACTTCAACATTTTTCTTCGCTTCCTCATGTCTTTTCCCCTGCTAGCTAATAATTCAAATATCTTTCCTCTAAACAAAATATTTTCCTTCCATAATTTCCATGTCAGAGTCACTTATTCTACTTCCCTTCCTCCTCCTCTCCCTTCACAGCTAAATGTCCTTAATTTGCTTTCTTGATGTTTTGACTTCCCATTCATCCTTTGGCTTAATGCAATCTGGCTTTTACCCTCATTACTCAATTGAAAAAGCTCTTGCCAAAGTCACTAGCAACTATTATTGCAAAATCCAGAGGACATTTTTAGATCCTTTCCTGAGTCGGATGCTTGGCTTTTGGTGGCTTTTGTCCCTGCTAATTAATGGCTTCCTATAGTCTCCTCCACGTCATACTCCTTGACTGCCTGTGCCTCAGTGTGGGTCTTCTGATGGGCACAGGAGGCAGGGCTACTACCACACACTGAGAAAGATGCTGAGCTGGTTAGCATGTCAGTCTCACTCCTTGCAGCTCAACAGTAAGTGCATTCCTGAATGGAATGCTCACCTTCTCTACTGCCACAGTCTACCCCTGGCACTGTATAGATCTCCTTCTCCATATATATTTGGGATAGGTTGTCCAAGATTCCAGTGGGTCTGTCTTCCTTAGGGGAAACAGAAGAGGGAAGATAGGGGAATGAACTCTAACCCCTATTGCTGTGGTGACAATACTGTAATTGGCAGTTTATCATCTCTTTCCCACTATTCTTTCTAAATTCTTCTCAGCTTTCATTTCTACTGGCCTTGATAACCTACCTGATGATATGGTCAAATCTCCTATTCCTGAAGGGTCTGGGGCCTACTCTTCATAGGTTGGGGTTACTGTACTTGTCCATTCACGTATCATGATATGCCCAAGTGGATCATCTGTGTTTACACATGTTCTTCTCTGCCTTTATTATATGATGGCAGGGTTATCTTCTCCTACTGAATAGTGTCAGTTTTTCCCAACAATAAATTGATTCCTTCTTTAGTCTGCTTGTCTCTATATACAAGAAGTCCCAAATACCCAGGTAGTAGTCATAATTTACTGGTACCTGCAGAGCCTAGAATTGTAAAAATAGGAAGCAAGGAGCTCTCCAATGGGTCACTGGATATAATAGCAAGTGGGGCCACTCCTACTTCAGCACTTTGGTTCCAAAACTCTAATGGGACACGACATCCACTTAGAAGTTTGTGATTCAGTGGGTAGCTTTCATGATGGTACTCCATCATGAAAGAGTATTGCCTGCAAGTTGGCACTTCTGTTGTACCTTCAGCAGGCTATTCCATTGCACTTTGAAGCTAACCACTTCTGGATTGACCATGGTTTAGGTGGGTCTTGGTATGACCAGAGGATCCATGGTCATAAGACTACTCTTTTGCTTTCTTCTCTGTAAGTGAGTTGCAGGGTCAGCTACTCTCTTGTAGGACATTCCTTGCCTGCGGATCAGACGCTTCGATATCTCCCTAGATGAGGTCCAGTGTGGTGGTGCTCACCTGTAATCCTTAGCAAATCAGGAGGCTGAAGGAGGAGGATCGTAAATTTAAAGTCAGCCTCAGCAACTTATCAAGGCCCTAAGCAACTTAGTGAGACCTTGTCTCAAAACAAAAAATAAAGAGGACTTTGGATGTGGCTTAGTGGTTAAGAGCCCTGGGTTCAATCCCTGGTAACAAGAAAGAAAGAGAAAGGAAGGAAGGAAGGAAGGAAGGAAGAGAGGGAGGGAGGGAGGAAGGAAAATCTTCCCAGATAATACTGCCTGAGGCTATAGAAGCAATAAAGGCAAACAGTTACCTGGAATAAGTATCTACAATCATGATAATAAATCACTGGTCCTTCTAAAAAGAGGAGGCTTACTCTAATCAGCTTGCTGCCAAATGGTCATGTGATCCCCTCCAGGAAAATGTCCCCTTTTGATCTCTTTTGCTAACTGGCTGGGCTTTCAATGGGAATAGTGGTCTGATCAGCCTTTGTAAGTGGGAGTCCATGCTGCTGACCTATGTGTAGGCTCCACCTCTGCCACTCTGATAATGTGCAAACTGTGCTAATTCTGCCAGTGAGAAAGGCTGGCAAATATCAACAGGCCAAGTCATTTTGTATTGGTTGTTCAGTTTTTTTCTTTCTATAGTGGCTGCTTTCTGGTGGTCACTAATATGTGATGCAAAGATCACATTTCTTGCCCACTCTCCTGTATTTTTCCACATGAATCTAACCAGACTTTCTTCTCTGAAATCTTCTAGTTTTTTCTTGCCAGGATTCTGACAAACTGGCCAATCCATTAGCTCACGGATGTGTATACATATATATACACACAGACACACACACACACACACACACACACACACTTATCTTGGGCCACTTTTCCCTGTAATCCACTTATTGGGAAGATTTTCTTTGCCTCTATCTTTCAAGACCACTTCTCTGTGCAGCTCAGGTCCATTTACTAAATCAACATCCACATACCAAAGCAACTGGACCATTAACCAAGCTCTGACTCTCTCTTTTTCTTTTCAGCTGCTCTCATGGGACCCTTACATAGGCGTAAGCATGAGCCAACAGAGAAGGACTGGTGTCATCTGAGTAAATATCTTGGGGATCTAGATTGCCAGCTTTTGAGGTTTACCTGTGCTTTGCAGTCCTGCTGAGGCTTGATCTCTGATGTGTCACTTTCTCACTAACAACTGCTGCTGAGTCCGCCTGACATTTTGACACGGTATGTTCTATAGAGCCCAGCTCATGATGTGCGGTTTAGGATGCATAGCCACTTGGTTTCCATAGTCACATGTTCAGTCTAAACCAGTGCTCAGTAGTACACCAAGCATTATTTTTCTGTACTGCAGATGGTGTGGCCCCACTCCAGAACTCCAAAATACTACATTTTGATTTTCCTATGAGTGCCTGCCATAAACTCCACATCATACCGCAAACACACTCAGGTCTGCCAACTCATATGGCCCAAGTGGTGGGGCTGCTTATACCACAGCCTGGTGCTGCAGAGTCCTACCCAGTCCCTGCTGCAGCTGGCAGCTTTCTATGTCAATTGACCCATGGGCAGAGAAATCCTTATACAGTTTTCCACTTAATGAATCAGTTCATTTACCCATTTCCTGCTGAGATAAACACAAAGGTATAACTTTTTTTATTTAATTTATTTATTCTACTTAGGTATACATGATAGCAGAATGCATTTTGATTCATTGTACACAAATGGAGCACGACTTTTCATTTCTCTGGTTGTACGTGATGTACAATCACACCATATATGCAGTCATACATGAAGCTAAGGCAATGATATCCATCTCATTCCACCATCTTTCCTGCCCCCATACCTCCAGTCCCCTTTAACCAAAGTTCCTCCATTCTTCCCATATCCCCTCCCCCCATTGTGGATCAATATCCACTTATCAGAGAGAACATTTGGCCTCTGGTTTTTTGGGAGTGGCTTAGTTCGCTTAGCATGATACTCTCCAATTCCTTCCATTTACCTGCAAATGCCATAATTTTATTCTCACAAAGGCATAATTCTTAACCAGAAGTCCTGAGTTTGGTCTTCAGCTTTTTCTGATATCCCACTGGACTAGATAAAGGTTAGTTACCCTCAGCTTTATTCTAGCATTATCTGTCTCTGTTGCACTTCAGTGCAACATAACGAAATCCAGCTAATTCCCTCCCCCCTGTATATATTGCTATCCTTCTTCTTCTCATGCCCTCCCTATCCTACTTACACACATGCTCTTTTCTAAACCATGAGTTGTCACACAAGACAGGACACTTCCCTCTACTGAACATTCTTCCAAGCCAGCATTGGCGAAAGTTTTAGAATGTGGGCTGCCACTTTGTTCTAGGGACTATCTGTGCCCCACATACCACTCAGAGTGGGATTCTCATTACTATGGGATTTCCATTACTGATAGGAAGTAGTGACTGGTTCCCCAAACCCCATTTTATCTCTGCTTTCCCAGAATACGTCCAATACCAACTGTACCAGTTGGGTTATTCTAGGAACCGGATACTGACACTGAGTTGGGAGTATACCCTTTCACTCAAGGGTAACGTCTGTGAAAGACAAAGGACAAACAGTTGAAGCTCTACCACTATCCTATCTTCTCCTCCAATTCGAACCCAGGGGTCAAGATACAGTTTTATCATTTTTTGCCTTCTATTACTGCTGTTAAGAAATCTGGGCCTGGAGTGGAACTCCAGGCCCTGCCCCATCTTGCTGCAGCATGGAGAGAAACACCACGCTGCAGTTCCCTATGCACCAGCATATGGCTCCACCCAAACTGCCTCCATCTTGGGACACTGAAGCCACCGCCATAGCCCTTCCCACGTGGTAATCTCCACCATGGGACAATGGAGAGGTCCAGGAGGCAGCTGCCCGTTACAGCAGTGCTCACCACAGTGCACCATCACCAAACAGGCTGCCCAATGCCAATGCACAGCCTTCCAGCCCCTTCTCTGAAAGTAGTTGCCTCCAAATTGGGACACCTCCACTGCCATCTTGGGTTACTTCTGCTGATGCTGCCACCATTTTTAGCTGGGGCAGCTTCCATCTTTGGACATCAATTGGGGCCTGGAAGCCCAACATCAAGGTACCTACAGGCTTGAGGCTACTGCCACCACCAACTAGGGAGTGGCTGCTTCCATCTAAAGACAACAACCAGGACCTGGAAGACCATCACTAAGGGCCCTTTGGGACTGGTTGCACCAGAGGTATCCCTACCAGGTGCGCTAACAGACACCATCCTATTGCAGAGGCAACAGGGAGCCTTGCATAGGGTAGCCTCTTTCTCTTTTTTCTCCTGCTACTGCCAACTCCTTTTGATTCCCTTTTTACTTGTTCTGTAATCTAATACCTCTATATCCTCACATCCTACCTCATAAATATCACATCCTACCCTGCTCCCCCCACGTTCTCTCTGTGTCCGTCATTAAAAACTGTAAACCCTTATGCAAACTTACTGACTATATGATAGAAGATAACTAAACTCATCATTTCTGTTTATAGTGACAAAGCTGTAAATGTCTAAATAGAAGCTAATTGATTTATGGTTGCATATTGGTTGCATGGGTGCTGTAAACATTGATCTCCCCCTTAAAGATGAGGTATTGGTAAACTACAGGGACACTACAAGATTATAGGGCAGAAACTGCAATACCACAGATCTGCACTGAAAGAGAGGAAGACACATAGACAACATGAAAAGTCAAGAAAGGAAAGTGCCCCAAACA
>PVHX01015226.1:0-33996 GCA_004024805.1 Geosciurus inauris
TCCTCCTCCCCTCCTTCTCCTCCTTCTCTTCCTTCTTCCCCTCCTTCTCCTCCTCCTCCTCCTTCCCCCACTTCTTCCTCTCAGAATCTACTTGTGAATCAGCCTACTTGTTAAAATATATTTGTGGCCCAAAATTAACCCTTGAGACACTTTCTTGGTCATTCACAGACATGCGCAGAGCAATGATGAACTGGAGCCCCACAACCCTGCTGAGGTCAGAGTGAGACAGGTGGTGGGCTCTCCGGGAGAGGAAGAGACCCTCACTAGAGGGAGACCTGCATCTATGATCATGACCAGCCAGGCTTATCTCTTTAGTTAGATGAACAAAACCTGAGCATGTGCTTGTACCAGACCAAGCAGAACATAACCAATTTAAATGTCACCAGGCTGGGCGCGGTGGCACACGCCTGTAATCCTAGCACTTTGCGAGGCTGTAACAGGAGGATCACAAGTTCAAGCCAGCTTCAGCAACGGCGAGGCGCTAAGCAACTCAGTGAGACCCTGTCTCTACATAAAACACAAAATAGGGCTGGGGATGTGGCTCAGTGGTTGAGTGCCTCTGAGTTCAATCCCTGGTACCAAAAATAAATAAATAAATAAATAGATGTCACCAGTGTGCCTGTGCTGATTTATGGCTAGACTGCTTAACCAAGAAGAAACAATCTGAACCCCAAATATGAAATGATTGACATGGGATAGGTTTTCACAAATGCTTGCCTGGGAACCTGGACCTTGTATCCCAGGAAAGCCCTATGTAGAGACAGAGAGCTCAATGCTGGGCGGGATACTATCTCTTCTCTGAGAGGCGAGGAGCATCTGCACCCTGCCTCTGGGGTGTGTATACATTTGCTTTGCTGTCCTTGAATACATCTTTGCTTGCCTTGCTTTTGACACATCCTGAGATTCTTTTCAACAGCCTAAATCAAGAACTCTCCAAGCCGGGCGCGGTGGTGCACGACTGTAATCCCAGCACTTAGAGAGGCTGAGACAGGAGAATCACAAATTCAAAGCCAGCCTCAGCAACAGTGAGGCACTAAGCAACTCAGTGAGACCCTGTCTCTAAATAAAACCCAAAATAGGGCTGGGGATGTGGCTCAGAGGTCGAGTGCCCCTGAGTTCAATCTCCAGTACCAAAAAAACAAAACAAAACAAAACAAAAAACTTCCAGAGGTCAGGAGCCATAGCGCACCCTTGTAATCCCAGTGATTTGGGAGGCTCAGGCAAGAGGATCGCAAGTTCCAGGCCAGCCTCAGTAACTATGCAAGACCCTGTCTCAGAATAAAAATAAAAAAGGTTGGGAATGTGGCTTAGTGGAGAACACCCTGGGTTCTATCCCCAGTAAGGTAATTAAAAGATAAAATAAAATAGAAAGTCCCAGGTTCAGAAGCGCTACTTACTGTTTCTAAGTACAGGTGGGCTCTGGAGGAGGCATCAGCTCAGGTGTGAGTACAGAGCCCCTGGCCGCCAGTCAATACTGATGAACCAACAACACAGATTTTAAAGACTGTCTTTCCACAACTCCTGCTCAGACAAGGTTATGCCTTGATTCCTTGGCAAGAACGTTGTGCCAGGAAGCTTGAAGAAGGCTGACCCTGTACTTCCCCAGGAGCACTGGTGCAGTGACTGCGAATTCCAGGTTGCTGTGCTTCCTGGCCCTACTATGTCCACCCGCTTCCCATCGCGGTGGCAAATACCTGATGTAAAGAACTAATGAGAAGAAACGGTTTATTTGGGCTCATGTTTCCAGAGGTTTCAGTCCATGGTGGGTTGGCACCTGTTGCTTTGGGGCCTGGGTCAAGGCTCCGGATCGTGGTGGGAGAACAGTGAATCAAAACTGCTCACCTCAAGGCAGCTGGGAACCCAAGCTGAAGAGAAGCAAGAAGGGCCATCCCAACACCCCTTCCAAACCCCTCCACCCCCACCCCCCACCGCCCAAGACCTCACTTTCTCCCACTAGGCCCCACCTCTTAAGGGCACCATCCCTTCCCAAAAGCAACAGAGGCTGGGACCAGGCCTTTAGCACATGGCCCTTCGGGGACATTCAAGCTCCTACGTACAGCATTAAGCAGCTGTGAGTAATGAGAACCAGCTGCATCTTTAACGCATACAGAAGGAAGAGTTCATTAGAGTGGACGCAGAAGCCAGTACCTCAGCCAGGTACGAAAACAGACAATTCCAAATGGCCAATTGCAAATTTAATTTCTTTCTTTCTTTTTTTTTTTTTTGGTACTGGAGATTGAACTCAGGGGCACTCGACCACTGAGCCACATCCCCAGCCCTATTTTGTGTTTTATGTAGAGACAGGGTCTCACTGAGTTGCTTAGCGCCTCACCGTTGCTGAGGCTGGCTTTGAACTCGCGATCCTCCTGTCTCAGCCTCCCTAAGTGCTGGGATTACAGGCGTGCACCACCGCACCCGGCTTTAATTTCTTTTTGTAGTGATCTTCCCAGGACTCCAACATTCCCACGACAGGGGACCAGGAGATAAGAAGATATGTTGTTCCTGACAGAGGATAAAGCTGAGGAAACCCAGTGGCAGTTTCCTGACCTTGACACAGGCCCACCCTGGCGTGACGAAGGCCTTGGGCACCACAGTAGCGTTTCTGGTGTCTACAGCCCTGGATGTCAGGGAAGCACCTTCTGCCGACCGTCACTGGACTGGCTTGCTGATACACCACAGGCAGCCGGACTGCTCTGTGCCACATTTCTCATCTCAAAAAGCCGTGCTTCTTGGGGCTGGGGCTGTGGCTCAGTGGCAGAGCACTTGCCTAGCATGTGTGAGGCACTGGGTTCGATCCTCAGCACCAGATAAAAATAAATAAAATAAAGGTATTGTGTCCATCTACAACTAAAAAAAAAAATTAAAAAAAAACAGCCGTGCTTCTCAGAGGCTCATGTGCAATGAATCACCCAGGAATCTTTTTAAAATGCAGGTCCTGATGGGGGCACTGGGAGGAGACCGAGGTCCAGCGTTGCCAACAAGCTCCCAGGCAGGGCCAATTCTGACACCAGAAAACTAACTTTGCCCCTGAGCCTACATGGGTGGGGTTTTCCTCAAACTTGCACCCAAAAGATCCCAGCTGTGGCGTCCAGGAACACCGATCCTGCTCTTCCTCTCCATGCTGCCATCTCTCCCGTGCCTCCCTCAAGGTCTCCCTTCTGCCTCCAGTGCCCTGGGCCCCCTCTTCACTCCTCCTCCAGGAAGCCTTCCTGGACCTCCCGCTCTCTGCCCTCCTGGACTCCCAGAAACAGACCTTGAGGAGCAGGCCTCAAGCATGGCTGCGAATGAGAACCCCCCGGGAGCTCTGAACTGTCACACCAGGCCACACCCAGACCCATCAGACCAGACTTTCTGGATGGGACCCAACATTGGTTTCTGAAGAAGTAGGTCACAGGTGTGCATTATGCACAACAGGTATGAAGTTTTAGCCGCCTCTGATGGCTTCCCAGGCCTGTTGGTAAAGGTCAGTATAATAGTTCACCACACCTGATAGTATCCAGCCTTGAAAAGGAAGCACCACTGGGCGCGGTGGCGCACGCCTGTGATCTGTGACTCAGGAGGCTGAGGCAGGGGCATCGCAACGTCAAGGCCAGCCTGGGCAACTGAGCAAAACCCTGTCTCAAATTTTTGTTTTATTATTATTTTTTCATTTTTTGGTAATGAGGATTGAACCCAGGGGTGCTTAACCACTGAGACACATCCCCAGCCCCTTTTCTTTTATATTTTATTTAGAGTTAGGGTCTTGCTGAGTTGCTTAGGGCTTCGCTAAATTGCTGAGGCTGGCCTTGAACTCAGGATCTTCCTGCTTCAGCCTCCCAAGTCACTGAGACTACAGGAGTAGGCCACCACACCTGGCTTTGTCTCAAATTTTTAAAATCATAATAAAATGAAAAGGCCTGGGGTGTAGCTCTGTAGGAGAGTGGCCCTGAGTTCCATTCCCAGAACCACCAACATCAAAAACAAAAGCTCTCATGAGGGGCTGGGATTGTAGCTCAGCGGTAGAGCGCTTGCCTCACATGCGTGAGTCCCTGGGTTCGATCCTCAGCACCACATACAAAGCAATAAAATAAAGACTTTGTGTCCATCTACAACTAAAAAAATATTAAAAAAAAAAAAAAACCTCTCATGAAATAATTCTCTGGTTTCCTGTACTCAGCAGCATCCTGCAGTATTTTGTTGAAACTTTGTCAACAACAGAATGGAGTTTATTGGCCCCAATTCCAGTTACTATTTAGAATGCTTTCTTGGTCACACTCTCATTTCTTTAATTTGAATCTAGCCTCTTCCAAGCCAGAGATGATCCTCCACTGAGGTGTGCACCAAAGCCACTCATGGAGTTTTACACAAACAGGGGTATCTACTCCAGACATGAATTTCTCCATTTGAAATTGTTGGTTAAAAAAAATACATATGTAGCCGGGCGTGGTGGCTCAAGCCTGTAATCCAGCACTTAGGGAGGCTGAGACAGGAGAATCGCGAGTTCAAAGCCAGCCTCAGCAACGGTGAGGCACTAAGCAAGCTACTCAGTGAGACCCTGTCTCTACATAAACACAAAATAGGGCTGGGGATGTGACTCAGTGGTCGAGTGCCCCTGAGTTCAATCCCCAGTACCAAAAAATATATATATATATATATTTGTCAGGGTAATTAGTGTTCTATGTTGAGATGTTTTTTCCATTATGAAAAGTATGTCCAGTGGGGCGCGGTGGCGCACACCTATAATCCCAGCTGCTCGGGAGGCTGAAACAGGAGGATCACAAGTTCAAAGCCAGCCTCAGCACAAAGCGAGGCGCTAAGCAACTCAGTGAGACCCTGTCTCTACATAAATCACAAAATAGGGCTGGGGATGTGGCTCAGTGGTCAAGTGCCCCTGAGTTCAATCCCCAGTACTAAAAAAAAGAAAAAAAAAGAAAAGTATGTCCATCCACTTTTTTTTTTTAATATATATATTTTTTTAGTTGTCAATAGACATTTGTTTTATTTATTTATTTATACGTGGTGCTGAAGATCGAACCCAGGGCCTCACGCTTGCCGAGGCAAGCGCTCTACCGCTGAGCTACAATCCCAGCCCCGTCCATCCACTTTTATAAATCAAATGAATATTCAGCAACTCCTGGAAAAAACAGGCTTAATCATTATCCTTAGAGACCTTTTGTCTGAAGACTTTTTCAGGATAGGTCCATCAATCCTGTTTTTCAAGCCATGGAAACAACCACAGTTCCTCACTGGCTGCATTATTCTTATTATGAATTCTCATCAGACCTTTCAGACTGGGAAGTCACCAGTAATGAACTAACCAGAGCCATTAGGTCTCTGTGTCCACAGCAGTCTCTGCCTCACCCGGTAGCCTACCAGAGCCCCCACAATAAGCCCCAGGCCAGAGCTGGTGTCCTCAGCAAGGTGGAGCATCAGGCCCTGGAAAGGACTGGAGTGGGTTCTTGGAACTATGAACTCCAAACAAGAAACCCTCAAGAAGAGGTTTCTGGGCTGAGACTGCCCCAGTCACTCTTGGGAGAGGCAGAGGGCCAGATCAGGGCCCCTGTACAGTCTTCCCTGTGAAGCAAAAGGCTTCATGAGACCCAAGAGCCAGAAGAATAAGAAAAAACGGACAAGACTAAGAACTAGAGGGAGATGCTGCGGGGGCTGTTTGCCTGGAGTATCCTCTGTTGTTCTAATGCTGTGTTTCCTGCACACATTAGGAAGCCCTTGATCATCTTAAGCAATTGACTAAAACTCTGCTTTTGTGAGGCCAGGGATGTAGCCCAGTGGTAGAACACCTGCCTAGCATGCAAGGCCCCAGGTTCCATCCTCAGCATTGCAAAAAGTAAAAATCGCATGCTGTGTATGAGGAGAACTGGGTGTATGTCAAATCTGTACTTTTCTATTTTTCACCCCCCTTGCTGAGAAGCTGCCTATCTGCTTTCTGGGTTTCATGCCACCGAGCAGCCAGGAGAGTGACCTTCTCTATTCTGCCATCTTGAAAAACCTCAGAGCAATGCTTTGTATTTTCCACTCGATTTTGCCGTGAACCTTAAATTGCTCTAAAAAATAAAGTCCATTAAAAATAGATAAGTAAATTCATATATACATATGTATGTAGTGTGTGTGTTTATTGAGCCTCCAGAACTCAAAAGATTTCACTTTTTGTGGCAAAGTGTCTCACTGCACAGGTCCAACAGGTTCATCAAGAATCCCTCCTGCCTGGGCTGGGATTGTGGCTCAGTGGTAGAGCGCTTGCCTCGCATGTGTGAGGCACTAGGTTCGATCCTCAGCACCACATAAAAAAAATAAATAAAATAAAGACATTGTGTCCATCTACAACTGAAAAAATATTAAAAAAAAAAAAAAGAATCCCTCCTGCTTTTTAGCAGGATTGGTGGGGTTCCCAGGCAGGACCTGGGAATGAGGAGTCACTGTTAACAGATCTGGGGATTCTTTCTGGGGTGGTAGAAATATTTTAGAACTAGATAATACTGATGGTTGCCCAAACAGAGTTCTACTAAATATTCGGCTTCAATGGGTAAAGTTTGTGCTACGTGAATAATGTCTCAAATTTTAAACAATTTTTTAAAAGAAAAAGAAGGAGCTTGTCTGAGAAGGTCCACCACCGAGCAAGAACACCTCCTGTGCACCTCTGAGGATCGCAGGCCACCTGCGCAGGCCTGTGATGTTCTGACACTTCCAACCACCTTCTGGATCTCTTCCCTTTGCATCAAACCCTAGAGGCTGAGAGGTCGCAGAAGCCCAGCAACACAGGCTCCATTACCTCCCCAGGCTCACCACACTCCAGCCCTTTCCATAATTTTCCTGGCTTGCTCAAACCCTAAGACATGTGAGTAACTGTCTCCCTTGGTTTTTGTTTTGTTTGTTTCAGTTGTCAATGGTCTTTATTTTATTTATTTATATGCAGTGCTGAGAATCAAACCCAGTGCCTCACACATGCTAGGCAAGCGCTCTACCACTGAGCCCCAGCCCCAGCCCCTGTCTCCCTTGTTTTTTGCACATATTAAGGTGATCTTGTGGAAATAGACCCATGTTCAGAACTCTTTCTTTCTTTCTTTATTTCTTTCTCCCCCACCCCCACCCCGTGGTGCCAGAAATCCAGCCCAGGGATGCTAAGCAAGTGCTCTACCACTGAGCTTCACCCCCAGCCCTTCAGAACAGTTTTCAATTGGCTTTTATTTATCTCATGCCCATAAGGACACATCTCCCATCACTAGGTTGTCTCAGAATGTTCTCTTCCTTACAAAAATGTGCCCCTTCCAATTCTATAGTGAGCAACGATCGGGGAGAGGGGGCTTCTCCCATTTCCAGTGAATTTAAGAGAAGCCGTAAGGCCTTTTCAGGCTGGTTAATTTAGGACACTGCAAAGCCCACTTGTCAACCAGCAGGAAAGCCCAAAAAAGCACCCACAACCAGAGTCCTCATGGCTTCTGACCAGCCCAGTGTGACCTGTGGTGCCTGTCACTGTCCCACTGGGGGATGTCACATTGTCAAGACAAGGTAAGGAGCCAGGCACGGTGGCGCAAGTCTGTAATCCCAGCACTTAGGGAGGCTGAGACAGGAGAATTGCCAGTTCAAAGCCAGCCTCAGCAATGGCGAGGTGGTAAGCAACTCAGTGAGACCCTGTCTCTACATAAAACACAAAATAGGGCTGGGGATGTGGCTCAGTGGTCGAGTGCCCCTGAGTTCAATCCCTGGTACCAAAAAAAAAAAAAGAGAAAGACAAGGTAAGGGACCTCAGGCCCCACACCAGGAAGCTCTGTTTATCCTTGTAACCTGCTGACCCTCTGTAAGGTCTTCGCTCTGCCCCAAGGGCTCCTGAAGAGCAAACCAGGGCTTCAGGGACACAGTAACTCAACCAAGGGACCACAGAGGAAGTTAAGGTCATAAACTTTGGTGTGACAGCCCAGGAAAATCACCCACAGAGCCTGCACTGTGGCACACACCTGTGACCCCAAAGACTCAGGAGCCTGAGGCAGGAGGATCACAAGTTCAAGGCCAGCCTTAGCAACTTAGTGAGAACCTGTCTCATAATTAAAATTTTTAAAAAGGGTTGGGGGTATACCTCAGTGGTACAGCACCCCTAGGTTAAATCCTAAGTAACTTAAAAAAGAGAAAAAGGAAACACCCATGGGCCCTGCTGGGACAGGTGTTGGGTAGGAGACATTGTCTTGTTTTGAGGCCAGAGTACAGGAGGCCTCTAAGCCTCCAGTCACCAGGCTGTAATTCCTGACGTTAGCCCACTGAGACTTTAGCACTGTCTTGCACCACTTCCTAGTTTTTATAACATCTTTCTCCTGTCTCTCCAGTGAGCTCCTGGAGGCCAGGGGCTTGCTCCTGGACCGCAGCAGCTGGCCATGGTCCCATAGAAGCATGAACACAAAGGTAGTGAGACCTCTGGGGCTGGGATTGTGGCGCAGTGGTAGCGTGCTCGCCTAGCACGCGTGAGGCACTGGGTTCGATCCTCAGCACCACATAAAAATAAAATAAAGATATTCTGTCCACCTACAACTAAAAAAATAAAGAATATTTAAAAAAAAAAAAAAAAAAAAAAAAGGTAGTGAGACCTCTATCAAGGGATACCGGTGCCAGGAACCACTGAAACATGATTGTATTGTTTCTTTTTTCCCACACAACTAGGAAAACCTAAATGGCACAGGTGTCTCTGGACTTCTAGTAGACAGCTGCCCGAGAGACCTGAATGAGGACAGCTTGATCTCTGTGTCTTGCTGATGTCTGGAAGAGGTGAGGCCTCTCGGTCCTGCTCTTCAGGTCCAGGTAGCCGGTGAGATCCTGGGCTTGCAGTGGCCATTTACCCATTCACCACTAGGCCCAGAGTTCGCCAATCAGCAGGGGTTCTATGGACACAGAGAGGAGCAAGATGCGCCCAGGAGCTCAGAGCCTTGTCGAATAAGTCTGATAAAATAATGGCCCCCAGAGATGCCCACAGCCTAGCCCCCAACTTCAGACCACATAAGCAACCTGGTTCTGTGGTCTGAATGTCTATGACCACACAGTTCATCTCACTCCCAATTCGATGGATTTAGGAGGTGGGAGCCTTTGAGAGGTGATTGGTGCCATTTTGAGAGACCCCAGAGACGTCCTTGGCCCCTGCTGCCAAGTGAGCAGAGCAGAGCAATTGAGGAAGCAGGTTCTGGCCAGCACCTGGACCTGCCAGCACCCTGACTCCCCCACCTCCAGAGCTGTGGGGGAGAACTTCCTGCCATCTACATGCACCAGTCTGTGGGGTTTTGTGACAGCAGCCAGAGCCGACTGGGACATTTGGCAGGGAGAACGAAAGTTGCTGGTCAGTTCGCCATAAAGTGCGTAAGTTTTTGGTCTAAGGAGGAATTGACCAGGCGGCCCTCTGAGTGGGATGGGAGGCAGGAGGGTCAGGGTGCCATGGGAGATGTGGTCCTGGAAGCCGTCCCTGCACAAGCCTGGCCCTGACTTTGCCCGTGAGCTCCAGCCAGCACCGAGATCTGCCACAGGGGCTGCCCTGGCTGGGTGGGGCTCCCTACTCAGGGGGCACAGGCGCCTCTCAGGGCCGCCTGTCCTCAAAGCTGGCTGTGCCCTTACACTCTCCAGTGCCCTTCCACACCCGCCTCAGCAACGTCAGCTAAGTCAAACAACGTGCAGTCCCTCCCCCAAACACCCCCTGGAAGGTACGCAATCTGCTGTGACCACACACTCAGTGTCCCTGTCCCCACGGGCACTTCCTGTAATGCATTCCTTTGTCCTCAGCAGAGGAAGAATCTGCACATCTGTGCTCGGCTGTCCAGCCACCAGCTGTTGCCAACACTCAGGTCTGTGTGTGGGCTGCCCTGGACACACAGGCCACACAGGCCCCTTAGCGCTCCCAAGGTGGCACTGAGCGAGTGCTTCACTGATGGTTAGGAGACACTGGAAGTCCCTGCTCCACATAAGCCTGGAGAAGGCGGAGCATGTCACAGACTCCCCCACGGCCAGGGTCTGGGTGTGTGTCTCTGCCAAGGTCCCCACTCCCAGCACATGCCAGGACTCAACTGCACTTTCCTGAGCACAAACTGTAGGGAAGGCCCCGCATGGGGCTCTGGGGATGAAGGGCACGGGCACAGGATGGTGGCCTTAGGTTACTGCTGAGGGGCTGAAGGAGTCTCACCCTGCAGGACTGTTGGGGATGAACCAGGTGCAGGGGAAAGTCGGGAATTAGGATCTGTCTGTGCGGCGTGAATGGGCCACACTGAGAAGATCTGGGAAGAGGGGCCCATTTCTGAAGGTGTGCCAGCAGCTAGTGGGGGGCTGACCACCAGGCCAGTGGGCCTGCAGCTGAGCTGCCAGGACCTCGTGCTGCCGCAGGCAGGAACCAGCCCCAGAGCCGACAGAGCACAGACCCCAGGCCCTGCCTTCATGCGTGCTGTTGTTTAAAGTCTTGCATCGTGTACCAGAGAAGAGTCAGATCAAGCAGCAGCAGCAGCAGAAGATGCACCTGCTGCTCCACCCGGCACCCAGGCGGGTGGCAGAGCAAACACTGCCAGAGCACGCACACGCGGCAGGGGGCCAGGGAATGACATTTCACAGGGTCCCCGAAAGTGTAGGAAACAGGGCCTGCGAGGCACCCATGCCAGAAATGATGGGCGCCAATCAGTGGGAGAGCTGTGAGTGCTACTGATAGCGACGTGCTGTTATAATTGGTTTCCCCACTGCCCCGGCCTCCGCCATTAATTGCACACATTCCTCTTGACAAAAGTGACAAGCTGATGGCGGGAACATGTGCTTGACGGACGAGAGCGCCTTTCCATCAAGTCACGCTGTGACCAGAGCTGCTGTCGGAGTGGAGCCCAAGGGTCACTTCCTGCTCAGGAACGTCGGGAGGGCGTTGTGGGAGCCCTTGGCACCATGTGTCCACCCTGACAGGCCCACCCAGTGACGACTGCCTGAAGCCCCCGGAGGCTCGAGGCTGACGGTGCCAATAAGGCTGCTCCACGAACCCCCAGCTTTGGAACCAAACGCCCAGCCCGCGTGTGACAGAAAGATCAGCTGCAAAAGTTGAAGGGGACACAGAATGTGGGAATGACAGACGGCACCTCCCAGGGTTGTACTAATTACAAAGGGGAACACGTTGGGTGGCAGGTCATCCACAGCCCGAGTCCCGGGCAAGTCTGCAGTGCAGACAGTGACCTGGGACAGCAGAGCACTGCCGTCCATTGCTGTGCCATCTGGGATGAAGACGGGTGAGAGCCCTTAGGGAATCTCTCTGGGTTTCTTCACAAATCTTCCCTAACTGTAAAATTCCTTCACAACAAAGTTTTTAAAGTGTTTAAATAAATAAATAGAACGGCCCTGGCTCTACCCCATCTCAGCTGCCGCACACCAGGAGGCCACTCTGGAGACAGCAGACCACCTTCAGTGGTCACTGGCCTCCCACCTTTCGTCCTCGCAACTGCAGAATCAACAGCTACACCTTCACAGTAAATCACTGTGCCTGTGGTATCTGAATGGTCTCCTGCACTGCAGTTGTCAGGAGCATCGTTGTCAGCAGAGCAAAACCATTGATTTCCTGCCCATCTGTCCTGGGCACAAACGGACAAGCTGCCCGCAGCCCGGGCCAGGGATCAGAGCGGGAGACACAGCCCCTGGCCCTGAGCTGGGTAGAACATTTCCTCTGCACCACATGGGTTTTGTTGTATTTTAACTTCCAAGAGAGAAAGAGAGAGATGCTTTCAGTCCCAAGAGCCTCTGTGAGGTTCTGTTGCCCTGCGTCTGTGGGCAGCAGGTGGCTGGAGGCTGAGTGGAGGCCAGCCTCAGCGAGTGTCCGGTCCAGGAGTGCTGCCTTCTTGAAGCACCTTCTGGCTGCGATCGTCCCGTCACTGCCTAATGACATTCCTAACCACTCTTAGATCGGAGCCTGTGCTCACTTGCTGGGTAGGTGAGCAGAAACAGTGCCTGGGAGCCTGGGGGAGGGATGGGGGAGTTGAGCCAGAGGTTGGCAAGACATAGCTCCGCGCCACGGCACCCAGGCAGCAGGGCACTTGGCAGCAGCTGTCTGAGCCAACCACAAATATTTGCACAGGTGAACATAGTCTAGGGAAGGGATCTGCAGGCAGCCTCAAGAGAGGGAGGAGAGGAGGACCCCCAAGGAGCTCAGGCCTGGAGGTTGAGCCAGCGGTGCCCCCAGGGTCACCCCCAGCCAGTCATGCAAGCTCTGACCCCACTGCCTGGCTCTCACAGAGGTGCTCGGCAGCCTTGTGCACCCAGGACCAGATGCTGCCTCGACATGCCAAGCCAGGAGGGCCTCCAGCTGCCTCAGTGCAACGTGCTGTCCCAGGCTGCATCTGAGCCAGGGTCCCCAACCAGCTACCTTCTGAATCCAACAAGACCCAGTGCCTACTCATACTGAGGTGGGCTTCAGTGCCTGTCCAGCCTACAGAATCCTGCACCCAAGCCCATCACACCCTCTCACAGGAACAGGAGGTACCCGTCCTCTTCCTCACATTCCCCAGGCCTGCTGGTTCCCTCTGCAACCCTGGGGGATGCACGTAGCGTGCAGTGCCCTTCCCTGGGCCCGCCCCATGAGTCTATGTGACTAATAACTGCCATCAATCTCGCCCGTTCAATGCCAGGTTCCAGGTGTTCCACCCTCCAGGTACTCCAGGAATGGAACCTGTTCTCTCCAAGTGGGTAAATCCGAAGTGATTGGAACAGGGCTTCATGTTGCCAAATCCACTTGATTCCAGAGTTCTCAGCCAGGGTTGACACTTTGCAATGTCTGGAGACACTTCTGGCTGTCGTGATTGCGGCTACTACTGGCCTCTAGGGGTAGCAGCCAGGGATCTTCTAAACTCCTACAATGCACAGCCCGCACCAAAGAACTGTGTGGCCCCAGTCCAGCAGTGCTGAGGGTGGACGCCCTTCCCGGACAGGCTGACTGGCCATGGCAACACCAGGCAGCTCCCAGCGCGTCTCCTGACACTGCTCAAGTGGACGCCAGAACAGCACTTTCCCACTGGGGCTCCTGTGAAGTCCCTGACTGGCTGCCTTGTCCAACCTCTCAATGCTGGGCTCAGGACTCAGTCCTCTTTCCTCTCTGTCCCCTACATACGTCACTCCCTAGATTTGTGCTGATAGTTTCATGGCTTGAAATATCCCCACGCACTATGACTCCCAAATCAACATCTCCAGCCGGGGCATCTCTCCTGAACTTCTTGAGATTTGTGTCCCACCATCCACCGGATGCTTCTGCTGGCAAGTGGGGTGTCATACTTAACAGGTCCGAAGTGGAGCTGACTCCCTTCTACAGGCCCCCAACTCTGCTTCCACAGCCTCCTGCCAGGGTCACTAGCAACAGCCTCCTCCCAGGCGCTCAGGCCCAAGATCTGGGAGCCCCCCCTCACATCCCTTGAAAACCTCCAAAGCTGTCTGTTGGCCAATACTGTGCGTCCCCCTCCCATCCTCTCTGCATGCCCGCAGCCCACCACCTGTCCATCTTGCATGCAAGTGGAGTCCTCCAGGGGCAGTCCCACTTCCCACTCCCCATGACCCTCGCTGTCTTCATCTCCACGACCTCAGCTGTTCCCCAGCGCCTGAGAGGCCCCTGTCCGGGAGGTTCTTTCCCCAGATGTCAGCATGGCTTGATTCTGTTAGATTGTGCTTCCCTGATAACTCCTTTTTGTTTCTTTTTTTTTTTTATATATCTTTATTTTGTTTATTTTTTTTATGTGGTGCTGAGGATCGAACCCAGTGCTTCACATGTGCGAGGCAAGCGCCCTGCCCCTGAGCACAACCCCAGCCCTTTGTTTCATTTTTATTTATTTACTTACTTAGACTGGGCCCTGCTCTATTGTCCAGGCAGGCCTCAAACTTCTGGGCTCAAACCATGCTCCTGCCTCAACTTCCCAAGTAGCGGGCTACAAGGTGTGCAGCCCTCACCTGGCCTCCCAATCGCTCCTTTTCAACATGCAACCCCTCCTCCCTCCTCCCATGAGGCCAGCGTCCTGCTCAAAATCAGATGAAGACGTGACAGGGGAAGTGATCGTACAGCAGCCTCTGATGAAGGTAGATGTGGACACTTCAACAGACCACAGGCTGAGTTCAGCAATATACAACAGGGCTCTGCACCAGGGCCAGACAAGACTGATCCCAGAAATGGAAGGTTGGTTTAATGCTAAAACATAGGGGGAATGGGATTGTGGCTCAGTGGTAGAGTGCTTTTCTTGCACATGTTAGGCACTGGGTTCCATCCTCAGCACCACATAAAATAAATAAATAAAGGTATTGTGTTCATCTACAACTAAAAAAAATATTAAAAAAAAAATCCATTACAACTGACATAGAAAACCCATTTGGCGAAGTTCAACAACTCTCCTGATAAAACATCCAACAGCTAGGAGCAGACAGGAACTTCCTCAGCATAATAAAAGGCATCTAGGAAAACCATAGCTAACACCAGACTCAGTGGTGAAAGAGGCACTTTCCCCCTAAGATCAGGAACAAAACAGAGGCAGCCACCCCTTGCCACTCTTCCTTTCATAGGACTGGGGGATGGAGCCCAGGGGACTCTGCCACTGAGCTGCACCCTCAGGGGCAGAGGGTCCCTGGGTTCAATATCTAGTACTGTGAAACTGCCAACCAGGTGCAATGGCCCATACCTCCCAACTACTTGGAAGGCTGAGGTAGAAGAATCCTAAATTAAAGGATTTAAATTAAATGAAACTTAATGAGAACTTGCCTCAAATTCTAAAACATTTAAAAAGAGGTGGGAATGTAGCTCAGTGGTAGAGCACCCCTGGATTCAATACCCAGTATGGAAGGAAGAAAAAGCCTAAGGAATCCATTAAAAATGGATTGGAATAAACAAATTCAGCAAGGTTGCAAGATACAAGATAAATAGACAAAAATCTCCTATTTCCATAGACTCCCAATGAACATCAGAAAATGAAATTAAGAAAAAATTATATTTATCATATTATTTATTTTATTTTTATAAAATTATATTTATCAAAAAGAACAAATACTTAGGAAAAATTAAAGAAGTTCAAAACTGTGTGTGTGTGTGTGTGTGTGTGTGTGTGTGTGGTGCTGGGGATGGAATCCAGGGATCCAGGGCCTTGTGCATTCCAGGCAATGTGCTGCCACTGGGCTGCATCCCCAGCTAGATTTATGATTTTTACAATGTGAAAGCAATACACATTCAGTAGAAACTGGATTTAGAATTTTGATCTTTTCCAGGGCTGGCTGCTTTGGTGTCTATGGTTGGCAGAGTCTTGGCCCCCAAAGATGTCCATGCCCTAATCCACCTGGGGTCTGTGTATAGGTAGGTACCCGGCAGAACTCTGCAGAGATGATTAAAATTAAGGACCTTAGGATAAGGGATTGTCCTAGATTATCCAGAAGGGTTCAGTGGAATCACGAGGGTCCATTCGTGGAGGCTGGTTCCCAGCTGCAGATGGAGATGTGACTGGATTACGCGGCGCGTGGCTGTAATACCAGTGGCTTGGGGTTATAGAGGGGTCTGTGCTTGAGGAGGACCCAGCTGTCTGCTGCTGACTTTGAAGATAAGGAAATGGCTATGAATCAAGGAGCCTTGTAGACGCTGGGACGGCCCTCAGCTGAGACCCCGCAGGGAATAGGGGATCTCAGCTCCAAAACCACAAGGGACTGAATTCTGCCAACAACCCAGGGAGCAGGGAAATGGACCCTCCCCTGGATCCTCCAGAACTGACACCACCTAGGACACCTCAGTCTCAGCCCAGATGCTCCACGATGGGGACAGGGCCTCTGAAGGACCTTTCAGTTCTCCCTGTGGACCCACGGAGCCTGGTCTTCAAGCATTTCTGTTTGTAACAGGACAGGGACTGAGCGTTTGTTTCAGCAGGAATTAATACTGAGCTTATGATATTTAATAAAGCTAGGCTGTGCCCAGGGTCTCATCCTGAGTGGTGCCAGCCTTCCCAGTCTCTTGGGAAAGAGTGTTGGGTGGAAGCCACTGGTGTTAACTGATCCACCATCCCAGAGCTTCCCAGTTCTCCACACCTCGCCATCCAGAAGCCAAACTCTGCACAGCCTTGTCTGAGTGCTACCTCTCTTCCAGAACATTCTTCCTGGCTGGCTTGCCCTGTTGTGTTGGTTTTCCATGCTGCATCAGAAATGATCACAAATTCAGCAGCTCAAGATAATACCCATTGATGATCAAGGTCCTGGGGGTCAGGAGTCTGGGAGGGCAGAGCAGGGTCCTTGCTCAGGCCTCACAAGGCTGTGCCAAGGCGGCAGCCGGCTGGGGGCTCATGTGAGGTTCAGGGTTCTCCCAAGCTCGCGGGCTGTGGCAGAATCCACAGGGTGTGGGTGTGTTTGTAGGCCTGAGTCTCTACTTATAAGCCACTGGCTGGGGCCACTCTCAGCTCTTCTACAGGCCTCAGAATGTCACTATGTGGCTGCTTGCTTCCTGCCAGGCCAGCAGGAGGACCGTCCACCTTCTGCCTCTGCCCTCTGGACCCCGTTTCTATTTTTTTTTTTTTTTTGGTCCTGGGGATTGAACTCAGGGGCACTCAACCACTGAGCCACATCCCCAGCCCTATTTTGTGTTTTATGTAGAGACAGGGTCTCACTGAGTTGCTCAGCACCTCGCCATTGCTGAGGCTGGCTTTGAACTCGCGATTCTCCTGTCTCAGCCTCCCTAAGTGCTGGGATTACAAGCATGAGCCACCGCGCCTGGCTCCCCTTTCTATTTTTTATATGGGTGATGTTCACAGCACTTAGAGTTGACCGTTGGCTAGGGAATCACTCAGTGGCATTTGCTATAGTCACAGCAGTGAGCTTCTGCCACCTCAGAGCAGACTGTCTGGGGCCCTCGTAGAGTCAAGAGCTACTTGCTCCTGCCGAGTAAAAGCTGAAGGGCTCCCTTTCCTGGCCTGCCCAGGGCAGGTTAAGGAAACCTACAAATGTGCTTTCTGTCCCATTTGTCCCTCTGCAGGACCACCACGTGGACATACATGTGCCACCTGCCTGTTGTTTCTGTATCCTGTGACTGTGGACTGACAGGGAGCAGCCATTTAGCTGATCAAACTGCAGAGTTCACTTGTCCTTTTTCCATCCTTCGCCTATTTCTCGTACACGCAGGCGGCCAAATCCAGCTAGCCAGGACCCAGTCCATCCTCCTGGGCTAGGCTGCCAGTCACAACCTCTTCTGGTTCCAGGACATTTTCATCACCTGAGAGGAGACCTCCTGTTAAGAGCCCACCTTGTTAGTCAGACCCGTCCAGGAGATCCTTCCTTATGAAGCTGCTGGACCACATCCATCAAACCCATAGGTCTGTCCCCTCAGGGCCAGGAGTCTTAGAGGAGGTACATACCAGTGATCGGAGGCCCTAGGAGTACTGCCCCACACCTGTCCACCGCAGGACTCGCGCTGAGGGGTGTCCCTCCCTCCACTCCGTGGGAGCCCATGCTTGGCACAGGAACCTGGGTGTGCTGGCTCATTCATCTTCAAATGAGGTGACAGCATAGCAGCTTGACAAACAGACGAAACAACGAGTGCTCGATGCCAAGGTGACCCCGAGCACGTTGAACACTTGCCACGTGGCCCTCTCCAGCATTATGCAAGGGCCAGGGACACGGCTGTCCGTCCTGGCCATCATCGCCAGCAGCAGCAGCGACTACTTCCATCCCGAAGGGGCTGGTGATCTCCCGAGGGACTAGAGGGTCTGACTTTGCTTTTTCGTCCCCCCCTCCCCGTGCCTGGCCTGCTGCCCTCTTCCCTCCGCACGCTGGCCCCCAGTAGGACTGGACATCAAGGAAGCGCATGGCCCTGCACCACCCCTGCCCCCACTCCCAGTCTGAGTCCAGACAGTGAAACCAGGGGCCAGACAGTCTCCGGATGCTTCTCCCCCAAAATTGGCGTGCTTGGCAGCAGTCGCCCCTGCTGCGGGGCCGCTGAGATCCTCTGTGGGAGACAGCTTTCCCTGCGGCAGTCAGAGCGCTTGTCTCCAGACCGGCTTCCCATCAGATATCCTGTCCTCCCTGGTGGGAGACGGAAGAGAGACGATAGGATCTGACATGGGGGGCGGTGGAGTCGGCCACTCTCCCCCTGCAGGGGCGCCCAGCCAGGAGCAGCTGAGAGACAGTGAGAACAAGATCTCTGATTGTTCTCGATTGCCCGGCTGGAGATCTCGTTTTCCCCTTAATCAGAAGGCTCGTGTATGAAATCCTCCTGGCAACAGTTTTGCATTAACTGTTTTGGTTGACTGACTGTTTTCGTATGGCTCCTCCAGCAGAAAGCGCACACAATGTGGCTCAGATTAAGCAGTATGAAAGGAATCCTCAGCCTCAAAGCCGGAAGCTTGGCTTTGAGCTGGAGTGGGATCCTCATCTTCTGTCCAGAAGCCTGCTGCTGGGGATGGCTTAGACAGGTCCCATCATTCCTGAAAGAGTGGGGACAAATGTCCCCAGGCAGTGGGCTCATCTCAAGCCCAGTATACCTGAGGGTCTCTGGCCTTGGTGGGCTCCTGTCTGTCTAGTCTCTCTGGTGGCTGCCACACCACGTGTCCCTGAAAGCCAGAGCTTCAGCTGGGTTCTCAGCCAGATCCTGCCCACAGCCCGTCCGGAGACGTAGCACTTGGCCCCCCTGCCAGAGGGTGGGGTCCAGAGGCAGGACCCCAACTGGCCTCCGGGAGCCCTCAAGGGCCCTGCCCAGCCTGCCCGTCCTCAGTCCCTCAGGGCCAGCGAGGGTTAGGTTCCCAGCTGGTCCCACATCTCCCCTGGACTCACTGTCCTGTCTGGGGAGGAGTCCAGAGAGTCTCTGAATTGGGTCACCACAGGACTCACTGCTGTTCCAGCTCAGCCCAAGGCACCAGCAGCATGTGACCCAGAATGAATTAGAATGAGACAAGTCCCCAGGATGGCTTGGTGAGGGTCTGTCGCTCCACAGGAAATGGCTCCTGGCACAGCCTTGAATAAGGGCTGGTGCTCTGGGTTGTCCCAGGTTCTGTATTTCTCTATCTGACATCCATTGACCACAGGTCAAACTAACAGCCACCTGTTCCATCTGCCACCCAGAGCCCCATGTCTGACCTGCTCCTTAGCTGACTCTCAACAAGCTCCTGATCCTTCCCTGAACCACCTAGAGCCAACCAGGGATGCCAGCCCAGCCCAAAGCCCCCAGCATTATTCACACTAGCCAGACCTGGGCTCTGCCTTCCTGGTGGAGACTCCAAGAAAGACCCAGGCCTCAGTTTCCCCTGCTCCTTTGACCCCTGCTGGCCCCTCGTCCCTCCCTGTGGCCCTAGGTATTGCACCCTGCCTCTCCTCTCAGGGAATGTAAGTAATAAAATCTTTGTGACCCTCTCTGGACTGTCACTCAGTGAGCTCCATAAAGGAAGAATCCTGAGGGTACATTTTAAGATGGCTGGTTTGCAAAGTGGCTCTCTGACTGGTTTCCTAATTGCAGGCCCATGATCTTTACAGGACTTCATGGGACTTGGGAGGAAGAACAATCTTTAGGCAGTTTTTAGAGAGAAACCTAAGTCAGGAGATACAAATCTTGCTCCAAGTATGAGTAGTTCCTAAGCACACAGACAGCTACGCACTTACACTAGCAGCCCAGCGGACCCAGATGGACATGCGTGCACCCGGGCCACTCTGCCACACAGCATGGATCCTGCATCCCCACTTCCTGCACTAGAAGCCCCAAGAACCTCTTCCCAGAACTTGAGCAAGCCTTGGCTGTACTCCCTCTACCTGAAGGCCAGTCTTCTGGAGGCATCCTGCTCAGAACCTCAGGTCCAGGTGGGCCCTGCAGGGCCTGTGGGGCCCCTGAGGCAACTCCCATGGAAGCTGTGATGCTGTGCCACCTCCCTCTTTGAGCCTCCTTCTTTGTAACAAGGATCCATTTTTGCCCTCCCTGCCATTAGGGATGGGGCAAGCAGAGGGACAAGTATTGACCAATGCTGGATGCTGGGGGGACAGCAGCAGTCTGGTGTATGCCCAGACCTCTCACTCACTCTGGGCCAGAGTGGTTAGTCTTGCCCAAGGAAGCACGTTTGGATCCTGACCAGCTCTGTCCACCAGGGGTGATGCTCAGGAGGAGACAGAGGTGCATTAGTCCCGTCACCTGTTGAGAGGCAGAGGAGGAAATGTGACCCCACTCTATTTCTTTCTCTCCCTCTTTTTTTTTTTTTTTTTTTTTAGTTGTAGATGGACGCAATATCTTTATTAGTTATTTTTATGTGGTGTGGAGGATCGAACCCAGTGACTTACGCATGCGAGGCAAGCGCTCTGCCACTGAGCCACCGCTCCAGCCCTCTCTCCCTCTTTTTGAACACTATTCTTCTGTGACATAGAGCTTTCTCTCTACTTTGGGCCAAGATGGAGTGACAAGAACCGGATTGACCCTTCTGCCTAAAACAAGCAAAGAATAGGACGAAATATTCAAAACTGTGGATACCGCCTGACAGCAAAGGACAGGAGCCCCGAGACATGGCACGTCCACTCCACATGGTGTGTGGACACCGTTTCTAAGCTGTAGGGCAGGAAGGGGACCGAGGCAGAGCTGGCAACTCCTGCTGATGAAGAGGCGGAGTTGGGCACTGGAACGCAAGTGACTACAATTTGCAAAGGAGTACTGGGGAGAGTCACACAGAGTCCCAAGCTCCACAGAGGTCCCCAGATCTCGTGCTGAGGACAGATGGAGCAGATGTGGAGGAAACGGGCTAGGCAAAGAGCCACCTGAAGGGTCAGAGGGAACCTGGGAGAGCATGTGTGGCTGGCTGGCAGGACCGCCTGTTCCAGCAGCACAGCCGGGCTCCGCCTGCACGTGTCCCTGCAGACTCTTAGGGGTCTCTGCCCTGAACCCCACTTCTGTGGTGGCTGTCCCCTACAGCTGTATGTCTTCCACGAGTCTTTCATGTCCTAACAGAACTAATAAAGCTCTCCCAGAACCTTCTCTCCCGACACATCCTTGCACTGCTGAGTTTTCTGTGGAGGTCTCTCTCTTTTTTTAATGAGGTGAGATTCACACAACAAAATCAATCATTTTAAAGTAAACAATTCAGTGGCATTTGGTGCATTCCCAATGTTATGCAACCAATGCCTCAATCCAGTTCCAGAATGTTCTCATCATTTCGAAAGGAAACCCTACAGCCCTCAGCAGCCACTCCCCATCCCTCCTACCTCCAGCCCTGGCAACCACCAAGCTTCTCTGGCCTTTGTGGATCTGCTTATTCTGCACATTTCATACCAACAATTATACAACATGGAACTTCCATGGCTGGCTTGTTTCGCTTAGCGTGACGTTTCTGAGGTTGATCCACATAGTAGCAGGCATCAGAACATTGTTCTGGAGCTTGGGGCAGCTCAGTAGTGCAGCACTTGCCCCACATGCACAAGGCCCTGGGCTTGACCCCCACATGGAAAAACACATCATTACTTTCTTGTGGCTGAATGACAGCCTGTTGTCTGCACACATCACATGATCATATCTGGTTTGCCCAATCATCTGCTTATCAGCAGATGATCTCTGATCTCGCGCTGAGAATACCATTGTGAATACAGCTGCCATGGATGTGTGAATATCTGTCCAAATCCCTTCTTCGTGACTTTGGGTTGTATGCACAGAAGCTGTCTCGTAGCCAGGAATTTGCTTTTTTCATTATTTTTTCATTTTTTTCCGGGACTGGAGATTCAATAGAGGGCCCTGTGCATGAGAGGAAAGCATCTGCCACTGAGCCCACCCCAGCCCTCAGAGTAGGGATTTCCCTCACCTAGCCCTCCGTCATCTACCAGTGTCTGTGTGTCCTCTGCTTGAGGCACCTGCTGCCCCTGCCCTGGCACAGCTGGTGCCCTCAAGCTGGTCTCCTCTCTGAGGGAAGCCCCTGCTGGCCTGGCCCCTCCCCTCT
The DNA here is from genome assembly GCA_004024805.1 of Geosciurus inauris. Classification (NCBI taxonomy): domain Eukaryota; kingdom Metazoa; phylum Chordata; class Mammalia; order Rodentia; family Sciuridae; genus Geosciurus; species Geosciurus inauris. Next base: position 21,870 of record PVHX01015226.1, read on the forward strand.
TGCTCCCTGCTTCCCGGTGCCCATCACACTCTGTAGTCAGTGCTCCGCTCTCTTGGCTGCTTGGTGGCTCAGTTGGTCTCCCTGGCCTCTCAGTGACTCCAGGTGGTCTGGAACTGCCCTGTGCACCATGGAGTCCTGGTACCTGTGGGCTGAACAGTGCATGAACTTACACGGCCCCACCAGCTGCTGGTCTTGCTGTGCCCTGCCTTTCTCCAGAGCATTTCTCCTGACGTTCAGAACCTTGACCCTGGACCGTGGGGGCCCAGACAGACGTGGGGGCTCAGGAGCGGCCTGGGAGCATGAGGCTGACCGCAGGAAAGAGAGGAAAAGAGCCAGTTCAGAACCCAAAAGCCCAAGCAGGCACAGGGACCCTGGGCCACAGGAGCAAGGGGCTTCCTGCAGGGCTCCCGCCCATGGTTCCTTGTTGCTCAAAGCTGCCCCTAGGACAAGGTGGGCAAAAGGAATTCACAAGGAGCCTTCCTCACCCTTAGCCCCCACCATCTGGCCTCAAGAGTCAGCCCTTGCCAATTGAGAAGAACCTTCTGGAATGGAAGACTCCGGAGGGAATGAGCCACCAGGCTCCTGACAGCATGACTTTCCCAGCCCCGACTTCATTCCCTCCATGGAAACAGAGGGCATGGGCAGCCCAACTGAAGTGTCCAGGCCTTCGACCGTCCCTGCCCTGGTGAAGTCACTGCAGAGGGACTCCTGGAAAACCACAGTCCAACAGCTCCTCAAAGGGGACAAGGAGCCCGAGGCAGAATGGCAAATGGCCAGGGGCTCAGGCCTGGGGAGCCAGGAAAGGCATGGGGGCAGGGTTACGAGGGGATCCAACTCATCTGAGGTCACACAGTCCTCTCACCCACGCCGTGGTCCCCTCCTGCAGCCTGAGAATGGCCACTGCATGAGGCTGGAGTGACAAATCTCCAACATGTCCACGCTGGGCCAACTGGAGACCAGTCACAAGGACCAGGAGGATCAGGCCTTTCCCAAAGTACCCTTCATTCTGGGCCAAAGGAACCCTCGGGTGCTGCCCGGAGCAGACCCCCCCAGTCCAAGCTGCACCCACGGGTCCAGCTTCCCCTTCCCTCCCCAGTCCTGCCCTGCACAGTCCCCAAGGAGTCCAGGGGGGAACAGGTCAGAGACTGCCTCACGCTGACCCCTAGTCCCGTCAGCTCTAACCACAGGAGGGCAGCTCAGCCTTGATCAGAGGGACCACCCAGAACCAGTGGCCTCAGGCAGGCCCCCTGGAGGAACAGGGCTCAGCAGGCCCAGCCCCAGCTGTGCTCTGATCCCAAGTCCTGCCTTGACCCACCCTTGAGGTCAGCACACCAGCAAGGTAGGCAGTGTGCCCCTGGGATGGACAGTGTGGTGAGGACACTGTGGGATCCCCACAGGAGGGAGGAAGGCAGGCAAGCTGCCGGCACTTTCTGGGTCTCCTTTCCTGGAGGGGCTTCCCAATTACTAGTGCGGCCTCCCAGGCGGGGGGTGATCCTGCCCCTCCCTGCTTCCAACTTAACAGGCCAGGGCCTGCTGGGGTTTCGGTGTGTGCCATGTTCAAGGCCCAGAGCAGAACACCACCTTCACCCAGCCCACCCGCTCCTGTGACCAGGAGGCTGGGGCTGAACGAGGCCCCCTCCCCAGTCTTCTCCAAGCCCCTTCCTGAACCCGGGGCTGTGAGGACCCCCATTCCTGCCCATTCCCATCCCAGGCCCCTACCCTGGTCAAGACAGGAAGTACATAATTGAATCAGCACTTCTTACCCGTTCTGGAACATTCCAAAATGGAAAACCATGGAGCAGCTGGGGAAACAATTCAGGGACTTTAATTAAAGGCCGATGACTCCCCCAAGGGGCCCCACCCCCCACACGCAGCCTGTAGGATCCACCACATCTGCACACAGTGTGTTCTGAAGCACAGCTGGGCACCTGGCACTGGGCGGGGGCACGCAAGCCGAGTTCCCGCTGGGCGGGACGAGCAGGACATGCCAACCACCCTTTCTCCTCTCTGCTTCCAGAATCTGTCCTTGAGTCCTGGGCTCAGGCCCCAAAGCCAGGTAAACCAGTGCCCCCCACAATTCTGTGCCCTAGAAGGGAAAAGTGGGTCACCTGGATGAGCTCAGAAAAGAAGTTCTAAACGCAGGCAGGAGAGGAAGACACCTGAGCAGGAGCACAACTATCTCCACCTCCACCCACACTCTGTGGGGACAGGCACTTCAAGCAGAGGGAACAGCATGTGCCAGGTCTGTGAGGTTGGAAAGAGCACAGCAGGTGCGAGGAACTGGCCGGGGCGCGTGGCAGGAACGCAGGGCTGAGGGGAGCAGGCGAGAGGGCCTTCCCAGCTGCAGGCAGGCATCTGGTCTTCATCCTGGAAGCAATGGGGTGGGGCTGGGATTGGAGCATTTTAAAATGATGGGATCTGCCTTCCTCCGAAGACACTCCTCTAGCTGCCATTCAGAGAGCTCACAGCAGAGAACAAAAGAGGGCCAGGAGATGGTGTGGGCCCGAGGCTCCCAGAGACAGCAAGCTCAGCAGGTCCAGGGAGAAGAGGGGCTGTGCATGTGCATGGCCCCCCCGGAACTGGCTCGGGGCTCTGCTGCCTTCCCTTCCATCCCCAGCACAGAGGACCAAACACCCACCGAGCCAAGCACTCACCACCCCGCAGGGTCCTGGAGTGAGTTCTGCCCCTTCCTCACCTGGTTCCTGTGAGCTGGCCAGCCCTTTCCCTTACCACATCAGTCTCGAGTCTGGGGAAAGTTATGGGTCCATCTCATTCCCATCTGGGCCCACATCTGCCCACCATGCTGCACTAGCTCAGTGGGTGCCAGGAGGGGAGCCTGTAACCATCCCCCAACCCTGCCGGGGCTGGAGACAGGTCCAGCCCCTCCACCCAGCTCCTCTGAGCCCACAAAGTAGTAGGAGAGGGGGCGGGGTTCTGATAGCCAGAGAGAGACAGATGTCCCCATCTTCATCCCCTGCCCCACTAAGCCTCTCGGAACACCAGCATTAACTGACCCAGGGTCCCCAACACGATGGGATCCTGTGACAAAGACGGAGGGTGTGGTGACTGGTGGGGCCACTAGCTCACGGTGAGTTTTGCCAGCCAGTCAGGGAGGGGCAGAGGTTGACAGACTGCCCCCATCCAGCCCCTAAAACCATCCCTCACTGCTTGTGTCCCTGGGACCCAGAACAGAGCAGCCCAAGTAACTGAGAAGCAGAAAGCCACCTCAGGGCCAAGGAGAGGCCATGAAATCCAAGGAACAGCCGGTGTGCCAAGAACACAGCCAGGCCCCGTGGCAAGCCTGGGACAGCACAGGCGTGCTGGGCCTGGGCCCAAGCAGCCCCAAGGTCACTATCAGGGCAGCTGGTGGGCACCTGGCAGCGAGCAAACGGCCAGCAGGTGAGAGCCATTACTGAGGGGGCCTCACATTCCCCTGGAGAGGGGTGGATGAGCACCCCAGCCTGCTGAGGTCTGGCTTCCCTCGTTAGGAGTGGGCAGCTGGGCTGCAGATGGGCACTGGTTCCTGTCCTGTCCTGTCCTGGGGGAAGGGCACAGGATAAAGGCAGTAGATCTGGTTGGGGCAGTGAGGGCCTGGGCGAGTGGGCAGGGTCTTGTGGGCCAGGCTCCACTGGACCAGCCTGGCTGGACGCCATCTGCCGCTCACTGCCTGGTAGTTCCAGGAGGCTGCCAAGAGGGGGCAGCCCAGGCACGGGGTACAGGATCAGCTGAGGTTGTGGGTGCAGCATGCACAGTTGGGCAGACCCAACTTCAATCCTGCCCACCACTGAGGAGCAACCTGGGGTCTCGGTTTCCTTGCCCCAGACATGGAGACAACCCTGTTCATCCTCCCAGGGTTGTGAAGGGAGGCCAACTAGAGCCTCCAGAGTCACCAGGGTTAAGCTGTGCATCACTAGGCAGGCCCTAAGCCTCTCTGAGCCTCATGTACTCATCTGTGACATGTGACCAAGTATATGCCACTTCCAAGAACATGTAAGGAACGGTTTGGGAGGACACCAGAGCACAGTCTGCCTGCAGTTAGCTGGTGTGAGCGCTTCCCATCTCAAGGTCAATGGGAAGATGCCCGTCCAGACTTTATTCCTTAAATACTGTCCACCCAGCGTGTGGAGGCAGCCTGCTCTGGCCACATGGGTAGGCATGAAGTCTGGTTACTGAGTGTCCAGGACGCACCTGCCTGGGTTTTGCTCAGTCCCAGCCAAAGTCCTGGCCAGTCATCTGGTAGAACTTGCGGTTGAAGGGCCGGTAGAAGTCCTGTAGGCGCTGGACCACAGCCTGGGGCACACGGGGGTGGGGCCTGCCCTTGGACTTGCCCAGGCAGCGGGGGCGGCTGCTTCCCTGGGCTTTCTTGAGGCAGGGGAAGCCCTTGGTGGCATTAAAGTAGAAGTGCTTGTCAGTGACCACCCGTTTGAGGCCCAGGAAGTCCTGCACGCGCCCGACCTCTCCTGCTGGATCGCTGACCAGGCGCTCACCACTGACAAACAGAAATTTGGAAAGGGGGAAGTGGCGCAGCCAGTTGTCCAAGTGCTGGGCATAGAGACCAATGCGAACAGCGCTCCAGGCTGTGTCCACAGGGCCCAGGCCATGGCGGAAGGCCAAGGCACGGAAGCTGGGCAGACCGGGGGTCTTGGAGAGCGTCTGGGCATAGTCGGAGATGGCCCGGGTCACTGGGTTCCGCACCACCACGATCAGCTTCGTGTCTGGGGACATGCTGTGGATGCGGCGGGGGGCCTCCCGTGTCACAAAGTAGCTGGGGGTCTTCTCCATGGTGATCTGCCCATCCAGGGTGCGTGGCATCAGGCTCCTGAGGACAATGGGGGAGGGGTGGCCTGAGTGGGTGCTGGCCATGGACAAGCGCTTCTGCTGTGACGCCATATCCCCTGGGGTCAGCCCTGGGACTGACCCCTCTTGCTCTAGGGAAGCCTCGGGTGCCAAGGGGAGCCCTTCCCTCCCACTCAGGCCCAGTTCCTTGAAGAGCTGGAATGGGAGGTGGACTGTGAGGGGGCCCAGGGAAAACAGGATGATGGTCACTGGGGACAGGGCAGCCAAGGAGCTCCTCACCAGCCATTTACCATCCTGGGCAAGCTCTCGGACCCCTCACTCCAAGTGCCCGCCCCATTGAGCCCGCACAACCCTGCCCATCAGACCCAACCTTCCCAGAGCTGCTGGGCTCCAGCCTTGACGTTGTTCTCACCCCAGACCAAGTGCCCCAAAGCTGGCCAGCTGGCCCTGTTGCCCGCAGGCCAACGAGGTACTGCAATCACTTGAAGCCACCCTTTCATTCAGTGGCATCCTTGAATTAGGTCATCAATTATTATTATTGACAAAAGTCACTGGCAGGGGGGCCTTTGGCCCTCCCTGTAGTCTAATTATACCCTCCTCCCGCCTCGGTCACCTACCTGAGCCCAACTCAGAATGCTGACAAGCCACCAGCAGAAACCACACATTTGATAAATTAGTGACATGGCTGTGACCCCCCCTGGGCTTTCCAGGCCTTGCAGGGGTCCCAGGGCGCCAGGCCAAGGACACAGCTTTTCTGAGATTCCCCTCATTCTGACATGGGGAAGAGGGCACTGACCAGCCAACGTTCAGAAGGAGTCAGCTGGCCACAGCTGCCTGACTTTCCCAAACCTAGGGGAGCCCATCCTAAGCCACCAGCCTGGGCAGGCCCAGGCACCCCAAGTGGTATCCTGAGGTAGCGCCTGCCCGCCAGGTAGTGCAGGGTGAGGTTGGGCAGGGCAGGGCAGGTCAGCTGAGCAAACAGCTCCAAGGGCGGGCTGGGAACTAGGTCAACAAAGAGCCTGTGCTAGGGAGGAGACATCTCTGCCCAGCCCTGCCCGGCCCTGCTCCCACCAAGAGTCCCCAGGACTGGCCTGGCCAGGAGGGGGACACACAGGGCCAAGTCTCAGCCTGACCCACAGACCTGTGTCCTCTCTCCTTGCTCAGATCCCCAGGAAGCTCGTCAGGCCTGACTCAGGTGCACCGAGCCCCACGCAGCAGTTGCTTGTGGTGGGACAGGAGGGTGTGTACATGTGCCCAACAGGCAAGAGTGAGACCAGAGGGCCAGGCTCCCCAGCACCAACCATAGCCAAAGACAGCTGGGTGGGCAGCATGGGGGAACCATCCCACCCCTCTAAAGAAGGTCCAGGGTAGAGCTGGCCCATGGAAATCCCCAGGGCTCATGAGCCAGAGCCAGAACCACCTCACCCTGCCCCTCCCATTGAGAGGCAGCACACTCTGCTCAGACAGGAAGCAGGACTGCTGGACACGCATGCTGACCCTCAGCCTCCCTGAGGTCCATGGGGAAGGGGTGGCCGTGTGGCTTCTCCTCCCTGGGCCCCTGCCTCCCACCACCTACTTCCTATGTCTTGTGGGGATGGCGCCCAGACTTCCCTCGGGAAAGCTCCAAGAGACCCTGGGCAGTAAGTCTTACGAAAGGGAGTGGCCCTCACTCAGCTCACTGCTGAGACCTACAGCTGGGATGGGTGGACACCAGGGTCACCAGAAGTCGTGCGCTGGAGCCCCAACCCCAGCTCATCCCCAGCTCATCCCCTCCCACCTTTGACGTGCCCTGACCACACCCACTCCCCACACCAAGTGACCTCAGCGACCCAGCCCTTCTCCTTCCCAGATTAGACTCCCTGTCCTGAATGTCCCAACCCTTCTCCTGCTGGAAGCCTGGGAAGCAGCCTCCCCTCCATGCTTGCTCTCCTAGGCAGTCGGAAAAGCAGAGAACTTCCAAGGGGACGACGGTACCTCCCGGACCCCCTGTCAAGGAGGGGAGTAGGAAGAGGGGACAAGGACTTCCTAGACTCACTCCCGCCACAAGCCAGCTCTGAGATGGGAGATCTTTGGGATCGGTGACTTTTGAGGCCTCCCTGGGGCCTCATGGGGGGAGTGAGCACTTTGGTGGGGGATGAGCAGAGTAGAACTCCGACCCGCATGGCAAATCTCTGACAGGCCCTTCAGAGGACCCTCCCTCCCGCGGAGCCCACCTCATCTGGCCTGCATTTCCCTGTGGCTTCCGCCCAGGCCACTCTCCCTCCCCCCATCTCAGCGCCCCCACCTTCGCGCCCCACACCTAGCAGTCTGGGACCCAGCGGAAACCACTTATTGTTCTGATCCTGATCCAGAAAGTACTGGGGGGGATTTGTCCTCAGGACGGGGAGGACTTGCCCCAGGAAGCCCCTTCCTCCTACAGACTCACCCCCCCAACCCTGTGCTCACTGCTCTCGCAGCCCGGGGACTAAGGAGGTTCCCCCTGACCCCTGAATCCCTATCACCTCCTCTCTCTTGTCCAGAGTATTATGGTCAAATATGGCTCCTACCTGCCTCCAGAAGGGACACCCCCTCCCAGATGGAGTCCCTGGGGTATCCGTGTGACCCCAGCACCTGGCAAACAGTGGGTGCTCAATGACAAGTAAACGGGTAGCAGATCCTGTTTGCGTCTGGGGCTCTCTGGGGCCATGGTCCAGGGAGGGAGAAAGGTGTGGCCATGGGCAACCCAGGACCTATCTGCCAAGGCCAGGGATGGCCAGGGTCACTGTGGGGGGAAGTGTGGATCAGTTCCCAGTGGAGCAGTGTCCCAGGAATTCAGCTGGGGGAACTGCCAGCTTCTCTTCTACCTCCCAGCCTGCACCTGGAACAGGGCCCCCGCAGGACCCAGGGGCCGAGCCCAGGTCCTGCGTCTGGGAACACTGAGGCAAGGGCGGGCATGTTCAGAGCTTGGCATACTCCTGATGGTCGAAAGGACAGACAGGCACCGAGGTCCGGCATCTGCGAGCAGAGCAGCCCCATGTTTGCACACATCAGCACATGGCCGCGGCTGAGACACTAGGACACCATCCAGAAGCTCAGGCAGCACACCTGGCTCACTCTGAATCAGAGGGGTCAGAGCTGGTCAGCCCCAAGGGACAGCCCTGGATTAAAGGGACTGTGGCCACAGGACCTGACCCCTCCACAGGCACCCTCCACAACAGGTGGGTTTAAAAAATTAGGAATACCCACCACTCCCGTCCTAGGCAGGTCAGTCTCCCCAAGATGCCCCTAGGGCTGAGGAGCTCACCCTCACTCTGGGCTGGTCCCTGCTGCCTCTCAGACCCCTCGCCCTGCCCAGAGCCTTCCCCCAGAGCACAGCAGGTGCCAGGGCAGGCCTGGGTGGACCTTGGGATCCTGGCGCCCTATGAACCTTTCAGCACTATACCCTTTCCTAGTCCCACCATCCTGGCTCCCCCAGTTCCTCTTCACCTGTATAGATCCCCTCAACTCTGTCAAAGCTCAAGGGGCCAATGGTGGGCTCTGATGTTTGTGCTTTGTGAGGAGGTGCTTCCTTGACCACTGGTCCCTCACCCCTCTGCTCTTCCTCCCCTCCCCACACCGGGAATGAGCCAGTGGTCTTTCCCTGGAGCCTGACCTGGGAGCATGCCCAAGATGGAACACCTCCCCTCGCCGTGCCCGCTTTCCCTGGTGCCCGGCCAGCACTAGCACTTGGGAGATGAGGAGCCAGCTCCCTGTTCTTCCACCTACCAGTCATCTTAATGCAAAAGGCAAACAGCACAGGCAACAGGGAGGGGAGACACCGGTGTGCATATGCAGCGGATTCTCGGGCTGCCAGCCCCCACTAATTTTCCAGGTGACGTTGGCTTCATCTACGCTTGAGGAAGAGGCGAGAGCCCTCTGTGAATCTTCATTATCCCACAGGAAGGGACAGGGAGCCTTCTGGACACAGGCACAGCGGCAGGAGGCAGAGGGCAGGGCCTGGCTCCAGCCTCAAATGCCAAGCTCAGCAGCCCAGTTCAGTTGAGGCGGGCAGCTCCCCCACATCCCACTGCCGCACCTCAACTGGGGGGCAGGGCAGCCACAGAGCCCTGTGCAGAAGACTAGATCCCAGTCCCCCACCTGGACAAGTACTGAGGGCAGCACCCTCCTTCCCGCACCCACACCTAACTTTCTCCAGACCAAAGGCCAAAGAAGGCTCCTGTGGTGAGAGGAGAGTACACTTTTTACAGGGAACCTGTAGCCTGTTCCTAAGGTAACTGGCCAGCAGATGATCAGCCATGGATACCCAGAGTAATGATGGGGGGAAAGGGTGCCACTGAGCCCTAAGCTCCCCACTGGAGGAAACTACTTCCTGAGTGGGATCATAGCACCCCACCCACCCCGCAATCATGCTGAGCCCCTCCGCAGACTCCAACGGGGCTTTCCTTCAGTTTTGTAAGTTCCTGGGACCACTGTCCAGGCACCACCTTTTCTGTGGGCGCTGCACCCTGGGGTCAAGCTGGAGCCCCAGCAGGCTGGTCTCAGTCCCAAGGCCCCAGACTCCTCCCTGTACGTTCCCTGCAAGGCACCAGCTGGGGCGCGCATGGAAGCTGACCCGAAGACGGGTAGGCAAGCTCACCGGTACCAGGCGAGTCCGCGTTCGTAGCACCTGTCGAAGAAGTGGGGCTCGGAGCCCAGCGCGCGGACGTCGGGGTGCAGCCGCAGGAACTCGAGCAGCGCGCGCGTGCCGCCCTTCTTGACGCCCACGATGAGCGCCTGCGGAAAGCGCCGGCGACCTGAACCGCTGGCCACCGGCAGACCTGGCGCTGCAGGGCGGCGGGCAGCGCGCGGCAGCTCTATGCGCGCCGGGGCCGGCGCCGGGGCGCTGACGGCGGGCGGGCAGTGGCCGAGGAGGACGCAGAGGCAGTAGGCGCCGAGCACCAGAGCCAACAGCGCCAGCAGCGCGCGGGGCGCCCTCAGTGGGGACCCCTGCCCGGACCCGGTGCCCTGGCCTTCCCCGGCCCCGCCGCCGAGGCCACCGCTACCTGCCATGAGGCCGCGCCACACCCAGACCCGGGACGCGGGGTGCAAGGCGGGCGCGCATCCCGGCCCGCGCCGCGCTCAGCCCGCGGCCGCCCGCGCTCAGCCTGCTCTGCGCCCAGACGCCGGACAGTCCCGGCGCGGGCACAGGGCGGGACCTGGGGCGGGGCCCGGACGCGCCTCCCCTTCCCCCGGCCCGGGCCACGCCTGGGACACACAGCGGTGGACACCCGGCGGGACTCGGAGCCATGGAGGGACCCTGACGCACCTACTTGGAGATCGCGGCTCCAGCAAGTGTGGCTCGGGTCTTCATTCTGCACTGGGGGGAGGATGCGGCGCAGGGGAGGGCGCCAGGTAGTGACAGGGATTCTCGGCTGCTCAGGACCCATTCTTAGAAGGCCCATCCTGGCCCCTCCAGGACAGGGGCGGCAGGTGCGCGAGCTGACCTCTGGGCTCCGGGAGTTGGAGCCTCGTGGCTGGGCTACGTGGGCCAAAGAAGCGCATGGGTAGCCCGGGGGGCGACCTCCAGAGGGAGAATAAGGCAGGCAGGCAGGCCAGCGCCCAGAAGAGGTTTCCCAAAGGCCGAGCAGTCTGCCATGCACCTTGACCTTGCGGCTGGCAGTGAGCCTAGCCTCTAGCCCGGTTGGAACCCTGCCTTCCCGAGAGGGCTAGACAAGTCGGTACCGTTTTAAAGTTGGGGCGACAGGCTCAGAGAAGTCATGTGTCCTTTCCAGCAGCCTAGTGAGCTCAGTCTCTTCCACCCAGTCGCAGGGTCTGTCTGCCCAGCCTCATCCCCCTGGTGGTCCCTGGGGTGTCAGCAGCCCATATGGAGAGGTGGTAGATGGGGTCCCCCTGGAGGTGTGAAGAATTTGAGGAGACCTGCAGTGGGAGGCAAAAGAGCAGCCCGAATCCTGTCCAAGGAGCTCCCTCTGAGGGTGGAGTCATCCAGGGGCCTCTCAGAGCTATGCGACCTGCTGGCCCAGACACCACGGAGCGTCACACCCACTACCTTCACCAGCCTCAAGCTCAGCATGCAAGGGAGGTGGGGGATAGGACCAAGGCTCAGAGAGGGTGAGCAACTCATCCAGGGTAGCAGTGGAATTGGGCCCGGGTCCTCCTCCTGCCTCTGCTCCAACCTTCCTAGCCATGGGGTTGGTGCTAGCCCCTGTCTTCACCCCCACGACCCAGACGCCCAGCCTCTCTCCAGTCCAGGGTTCTGCTCACTGGTGAGCATCTGGACAGATCCTAGCAGCCGAGGTAGCCTCTGGGGGACAGAGCCCTCCAAGACCCACAGACACGTCTGGAACTCCCATCCCAGGGCAGCCCTAGCAAAGGGGACCATACTGGACCAATGGGCTGAAGACCACTGATTGGGCCCCCAACTCAGGTTCCAGACGCCAGGGCTGCACCTGCTTGTTAGGGCAAGCCTCTGCCACAGCTCCATGGGCGGGTTGTTGGCACAGCACTGTCTGGGGAGCATGCTAGCACATGCATGATCCTAGGAAGTTCTTCTTCTGGTCTAGCTTAAAATGGGATATGTTCCAGACTGACTGGTTCTCCTCTGAGCCCTCCTGAGAGGGCCCCACCACACCCTGCAGCACCCACCTGAGCAGTCACCATGCAGGACTTAATTCCCACATTTATCCTCTGGTGACCCTGTATCCCCCTTCCCGACTCCTGGCTTTGATTCTGTCTCCCCCCCCCCCCGTGGGGATAGCTTTTCCTCAACCCCCTCACCTGCTGAGGACTGCGACTTCCAGGAGGCATTTGGCTAGGAGCCAGGGGGTGGAGGTCCAGGCACCAGGAGCCTGGAAACTGGCCTCTCCTTCCCCACCCTTGCCTGGCCTTCTGGTGAGGGTTGGGAAACTGGGGATGCCCAGGATGGCAGCCCCGGCATGACTGTTCAGATATCCCCAGCAGCAACCCAGAGCCCACACCCCACATGGACTCAGTGAGTGCGGCCAGTGGGCGGGTATGACTGGGGGCAGAGGCCAGGGAAGGCTTTCTGGTAATGGTGACCAGATAAAGACAGCAGCATCCCAGGAAGGAGAGAGCGCCCAAGCCTTAGAGTCTTAGAGTCTGCCTGGGACTGGCCTCAGCCCCCCTTGCTGTAGCCACCTGGCCTCGGGCTCTGGTTGCAGCTGAGCCTCCAGGTCCTTCTTTGCAGAACGCAGCCTTGACTCCTGACTCCAGAGTAGTTTGGGTAACAGCTTTATTGAGGTGTGATCCCTGTGCCACACAGTTCAACCTCTTAAAGCACGGAGCTCAGCGGCTTCCAGTGCATTCAAGGTGGTGCAGTCACCACCACAATCCA
>PVHX01015226.1:34096-47696 GCA_004024805.1 Geosciurus inauris
TGGTACTGGGGATTGAACTCAGGGGCACTCAACCACTGAGCCACATCCTCAGCCCTATTTTGTGTTTTATGTAGAGACAGGGTCTCACTGAGTTGCTTAGCACCACGCCATTGCTGAGGCTGGCTTTGAACTCGCGATTCTCCTGTCTCAGCCTCCCTAAGTGCTGGGATTACAGGCTTGAGCCACCGCGCCCGGCTCACAATCCATTTAGAACACTTCCTTTACCTCTCCCAAGAAATCCCATACCCTCTGCAGTCACTCCTTATTCTCCCCAAATCCTCTGTACCACCCAGGTACTTTCTGCCTCTATGGATTTGCCTGTTCTTTGCCAGATCTGTCCTGTGCCTGGCTCCTGTCACTGGGCACAAATGTTTTCCAGGCTCATCCATGTTGTAGCAGGGGTCAGGGCTTCATTCCTTTTTTGTGGGTAAGTATTATTCCTCGGTGTACATGGACCAAATTTTGTTCATCCACTCATAAGTCAAAGAACATTTGGGTTCTTTCTACTTTTTGGATACAATGAGCAATACTATTATAAACAGTCATGGACATGTGTTCCTTTCCTCACGGGTATATATGGCTAGGAATAGAATTCCTGGGTCTTATGGGAACTCTATGTTTAACCCTTTAGGAAGAGTCTCTTTCAAGATGAAATTGGTAATTTTAGGAACTTCCTCTCAATGTTCCTCAAAGTCAGGGCTGCCTCCCTCCCTCTCCAGGATTTCTCACAGCTCCTCCGATCTGCTGCTGCCCTGCTTTGCTCTCAAGGCCCAGCCCCCACTCCCTGCTGGCTCGCTCCTGTGTGACCTGGGATGGTGGGTCCCCCTCTCTGAGGCATGAGGCCCTGGGAGGAGCGCTTACTTCCTGCTCTCTGGTTGTGTTTCCTCTACCCAGAAATGGGCATCAACAAATTCCTTCTGTCCAGCTGACATCCCTGGGGGCCCTGCATCTGTAGGAGCCCCGCATGGCCCAAGCTCGTGGACCCCCTGTTGAGGTAGAATGGCCAGGCAGATGGTCGATCTGTCCGCCTTACCCTGGCCCTCCAACACTGGGATAGACAGCCTGCAGGTAGTTAGGCCTGGTGTGGCGGCTGGGAGGAGGGGACCTTGGCAGGGGAGGGGCCGAGCTGCTCAGGCTGTGGCCAGCAAACACTTTCCCTGGGGGAGATGACATGGACCAGAGCCAAGTGGAAAGTCAGGGGCAGTCGAGGAGGGAGTCCTGGGGAGCAAAGTTGTGCCAGGAGGGAGGGCCCAGTGGCTGAGCACCGGCTGCCCAGCCGTGCCTGTGCCACCTTCAGACCGACTATTTCTTTGTAGGTTATTGTGTTCCTCCTGTGTCTCCAGCTCCCCGTGAGCTCCGCAAGGGCAGGAGAAGGCTCGGTCGAGACTCCCTGGGAGGCTCCACACGTAACCCTGGCGAGGATCATGAGCACTTGTTGAGGGACCCATTGAGTGTGTAAGGCTGTCGGTCAGGCTCAATCTGGCTGTGTCCCTCCCTCACACCCTTCTCTGCCTCTTTCCCAGGCTGTCCCTCCCCAGGGTGGACATCCCAGCCTGGGGCCCCACATCAGCAAGGCAGGCATGTAAGCATTTGCCCCACTCCAGCACGCGATTAATAACACTGTGCAGGCTCTCTCTCAGTGAGGGGCTGTTGGGGGGCACACGCCAGGAACTCCCTTCCTTAGAACCACACCCTTCACCCCCTAGACCCACTCCCGCAGCCTGCAGAACCAAAGCCTGCGAGGGGAAGGAGGGAAGGGGCTGTGGCCAGAAGGCGGGCCCAGCTGTCCCTGATTTGTGTGGGGTTTTTCCACTTTGGATGGTGAACTGCCAGAGCACGGAGGATGTGGTTCCCTTCTGGGAAGGGCCCCTAAGAGAGGCCCACCCAGCCCACCCGGCCCAGAGCCCAGTGTTCTCAGTTCACCCTGGTGGCCAGACCCGGCAAGGCAGGACAGGAGCCGACAATGGCAGGGGACGCTAACAGCAAGGGCTTTGGGAGCCTTCTTTGCCCCTTTTAGCAGATAACCTCACCCCCTGAGAGCTCAGCTGTTAGTGACAAGGACTCAGGCCAGAGGATGTGTGACAGTGACCTCAGCACTAGAAGGAATGCCCAGAAGCTGCTCCCACCCTAGGGGACCTGAGCACTTCATAGCTCTTTCTTAGGGACCAGGCAGAAGGGAAGGGCTTCCCGGGTCTCACTTGCCAGAACCTGGGGTCTTGTTCCTGCTGACTCAGGGACACTGTCATAGAAGGGTCATGTGGCTGGCCAGCAGACCAGATTCCCAGTGTCGGAGGGAGATGAGAAAAAAATTCCCTTGGGCAGGAGTAGAGGGAGCCGAGGGGTCCCCACCTCAGTAGTCACAGCCAGCAGTCACGCCTGCAGGAAGCCCCCACAGCTGCTCCCTCAGAGGGTCAGTCCCAGCCAGCCTCCAGCCAGCCTCGCTGACTTCCCTGGGTCTTCCTGGAGGAAGCAGCACAGATAGAGGGCCATTTGCTACTGGCACCTGTTTCTCCAGGGCAGGGAACAAGACGCCCACCATGCATAACTAGGTACCCACCAGCCTGACCCAGCTCAGTTTATAACAATGTAGTCATCCTTTTTTTTTTTTTTTCACTGTTTTTTAAACACTTTTTTAAGTTGAACACAATGCCCTTATTTATTTTACCTGGTGCTGAGGATCGAAGCCAGTGCCTCACAAATGCTGGCAAGCGCTCTGCCACTGAGCCCCAGCCCAGCCCAGCCCTCCTTCTCACAGGAAGGCAGTCCCACCTTGAGGAGGGGAGGCTGCCAGGAATGGTGCTGCACACCTGTGATCCCCGCCTCTCGGGAGGCTGAGACGAGGATCGCAAGTTCAAAGCCAGCCTCAGAAATGGCGAGGCGCTCAGCAACTCAGTGAGACCCTGTCTCTACATAAAATAGGGCTGGGGATGTGGCTCAGTGGTCGAGTGCCCCTGAGTTCAATCCCCGGTACCAAAACAAAAAAGGAGGGGAGACTGGCAACAGCCTTTATTCCAAAGAGGGATGAGAGGAGGGTCCCACAGAGACAGGGGTCTCCCTGCCCCCAACCCCCACATCCTGCAGTTGCATAGCCCCAAGCCAGACCTGTGGACATGGATGCCCTTCAGCACTATGGGGTTAGGGTGGTCCCACAGCAGGCCACTGGGGCTCGATAGCCAGGCCTGTTCAGCTGTGCCCTGGTGATGATCCTCATGGTCTGTGAACATGTCCACAAGGAGCAAGAGGCCTGGAGGCAGGCTCGGGAGCCCATGCTCTGAAGAGGACCCAGGAGCAGGTGTGCCTGTGTAGGGGGCCACAGGCAGAGAGCCCTGTGGCCAGGCCCCAAGCACCTTCCCCCAGTGTGGAAAGCCTGACTTGCACCACACACCAGTGTCAGGGCCAGTGAACCCATTCTGAAGGTCAAGTCCAGTCTGGCCAAGGGACAGGACCCTTAGGGAGTGCCCCACTCCATCCTCAAACTCCTGGGGAGGCACCTCCACCCCAACAGTCAACCAGACAGGCATTGGGTCAATCTTGTCCAGCTCCATGCTTAGGAAGACCGTGAACCCAGAGCTCAGGGCAGAGCATCTTGGAGCAAGGATTTCAAACTACCCACAGCCCCCACAACTGCCTGGCCCCTCCAAGACTTAGGACCTTCAAACTGGACCCTCACCCCCTTCTCAAGAATGATGGCAGGGGCTGTGGCTGTGGCTCAGTGGTTGAGCGCTTGCCTAGCATGCGTGAGTCACTGGGTTCGATCCTCAGCACCACATACAAATAAATAAATAAAAATAAAGATATTGCGTCCATCTACAACTAAAAAAATATTAAAAAAAAAAAAAGAATGATGGCAGCTGAGGCAGGAGAATCCTGAGTTCAAAGCCAGCCTCAGCAATGGCGAGGCGCTAAGCAACTCAGTGAGACCCTGTCTCTACATAAAACACAAAATAGGGCTGGGGATGTGGCTCAGTGGTCGAGGGCCTCTGAGTTCAATCCCCGGTACCAAAAAAAAAAAAAAAAAAACAATGATTGCACCATTCCTCATGTGCTACACTGTCCTCTCTCTAAGCCAATGGCCCTACCCTCCTTCACTCTCCTCCAGGCACACCAGGGACTCCACAGGCCCAAGTTCCAAGGCCCTACAAAGAACCACACCCCTGGACCAAGAGGCCAGAAAGCCTCTGGACCCTGAGGTGGGGGAGCCCAGGACCAGCAGGCTGAGGCCACAGGGCCCTGGCACCCACCAGCTCTCTTCCCTTCTCCTCCCAGGGTCATCTGCCCCATTTCTGCAAAGTGCCACCAAGCCCTTTGAAGCCAAGACTTGTAAATGTCCTGTTTGGAGATGAAACACCCTAAGACAGAAGCCAAGGGTCGAGCTATGGATAATCTCCCCAGTTTTACAAGGACACAGACACTAGGGGTCGTGAGGGCTTATGAGCAGGTAACCCTCAGTACCCTGCAGGCTCTCCACTGGTCACTCTTGGGGCCCCCAAGCTCCATAGCCAGAGCCCTAGTGCCAGGGCCAGGGTAGGGAGCTAGGGAGTCCTGGGTCCTTGCA
The DNA here is from genome assembly GCA_004024805.1 of Geosciurus inauris. NCBI lineage: Eukaryota > Metazoa > Chordata > Mammalia > Rodentia > Sciuridae > Geosciurus > Geosciurus inauris. Next base: position 38,652 of record PVHX01015226.1, read on the forward strand.
TCCCCTGTGGGCGTCTCATCAATGTGCAGTCCACATATGGTGTCGGTGGTGACCGGGCCGCTTCAGGAGCAGTGCGGCAGGACGGGCACTCCACCGCTGCCACCCCTGGTCTGACGGCTGGTGGGAGAGGCCGGCTAGGGCTGTAGGTGTGAGGTGGACAGAGGAAAGGCCTACCAGGGCCACTGCAGGACCCACACCTGGGGCTGGCCAGGGTGGCAGCAGGGCCCAGCGTGGTGGCGTGGAAGGGCCGCAGGCTGAGCAGGCCAGGGGAGAGGGCGTCATGCTCCAGCTTCCATCCAGCCATCTGCCAAGGGGCTGCCGCTTGGCTGGCCTGGGGCTTCCAACCTGCACCCTAGCGCCCCCATCACACCTGCAGCTCCCATCGCCTGCCCCTCCCCTCTACCCCAGCGGTCCTGCTCAGGCTGACTCAGGAAGGGGCACCAGGGCCTGGACTGCATAAGTCACCTTGCAAAGTCCAGCAGATGGGTCCCTCAAGCGTCCCCCACACCCTCAGACGCGGCAGGTCTAGGCCCGCGTCCCTGGCAATGCTATGTTGGGCGGGCGTGGACAAGGGGCTGTGACATTTGCGCACTGACCACTGGGTGCCTCGGGGCGCTGGGCCGCTGGGTCCTGGACAGGGCTGGGTCCGTGCCATCACCGCGGCGCCCCCAGCGGCGCGCGGGGGGGACAACAGTCCGCTCCGGCTCCAGCACCTGCGCGCTCGGCCCCAGCTCACGGGCGGCGCGGGGAGAGCGCGCCCCCTGCCGGTAGGCCGTAGGCCCTGCGCCCGGGCTCTGGAGGTAGCCTTCAGGGCCATTGTGCTCCACTACGTTTTACCTAAGGGGTGGGGAATAAGATGGCCCCGTGTGGTTTGGCGGTGACCTTTGCCAACACTTCCGGACTCCTCATCTTACCTTCCCTCCCCCTCCATAGTTAGGACGTCCCTGCTTCCTTCCACCAGCCCCAGGCCACACCCCACCCACTTGGGAGGAAAGGAAACCTGAGGTGTGGAGGGTCCCAACCCTCCCAGTTCACTCGCTCACTGTGCAAGTGTTACAGATGCTCCTCCGAGCCGCCTGGGCCTGCTCCTGTCAGCTCTCCTGTTTCTCCGCCTGTCCCTCCCAGGCCACCCACCCACCTGGACCAGGCCTGCAGGCTGCATGGCCATGGCTGGCAGAGCACCCACTCTGGACTTTAGGGCTGTCCTCCCAGGCTCTGCCTGGCAAGGAAGGGGGCAGAGGTCGGGGAGGAGGGCCCTGTGCTCTCAGTCTCTTGTCTCTCTAGAACTGTGGTGACTAGAGGTTGTTGTGTGACCCGGCAGGAGGGGGACAGTGTGAGGGTGCCTCATGACTCCGTGAGGTGCTAGAGCTAGAAAGTCCATCTTCCCTCGCCCAGCCACCCTGCACACAGACCTTGCCCACAGCCAACTCTATCCTGGCTCACCATCCCCAGCTGATAGGCCTGTGTGCCACTGGTCTGAGCATCTGAGTCCTAGGAGCACAGCCTGGACTCACTGGCCCAGTTTACAGGAGGAGACCTGCCTGCTCTTGGACTCAAGTCCAGGCTCAGGGACACATGGACCAGATTGCAGAGCTGAGGGTGCTGGGGATAGTAAGCACAGCCCAGGATCCACACTGGCCCTGGGGTCTGGACGTGCCTGCCAACCACTCAGCCAGCGGCCACCACTCCTGCCGTAGCCTCCTTCCACATGCCTGCTGCCTGAAGCTCACAGCCCTCCTGAGCCACTCTCTCTCACTTGGGGTGAAGGAGAGAAGGGATTCGTGTGTGTGCAGAGGGTCTGACTGGCTCTAGCATGAGACACTGACTCCACACTAGGGCAATCAGTCCTGGCCTGGGATGGGGAGGAGACCTTGAGGGCAGAGTCCTGTCCCCCGGGGGCTGAGCAGGTGGAACAGGTGAGTGGCGTGGGCTGGCTTCTCCCTCTTCTACCTGCGTGCTCCTGCGTTCTGCCCCTTCCCCTGTTGGGGTGCGCCCTCTGCTGCCGATGTCTGTTCCAATCACACATCCCAGAACTAGAGAAATAGCCACAGGCAGCCCGCGTGAGACAGACCAGAGCCAACACTGCACTCATCACCCAGCCTCCTCCACACTGGCAGTGACATTCGGGCCTCCTGGAATTAACATCAGCGTTCAGTGGTTCTCAAAAGGTCTGGGTACTTCCTTTTCTGAAGTGCATGGACAAAAAGTTGTGGGTCTTCTTGGAAAAGGCTGAGAGAAAGATGAACAGGATAAATTTGGGGGGTCTTTCCTCAAAGGGACCTGGACTCCCCTTCAACTGAGGGATTCTGGGTCTATAAACTGGCCCCAGCCTGGGGATTGATTGACAGAGGGGCACTACTGTTCCGATGACCGCCATTGCACTCGAGCTTCCCCAGTCTGGAAACTTAGGCAGTTCCACTGTAACTTCTGACCCAGAGAAGAGCAACCCATTCCCACATATTGCCCTAGACTCCTGCCAGTATGAACTGGGAAGACCATGTAGTTCTTATGGAGCACGGTATAGCTCTCATGGGGGCATTCTGTGCCTCGACCTGGGGCAGGTCTCAGGGCCCTTGTATGTGCTGTGCTCGATGCCCAGGAAGCTCCTCTCTTTGATGTTCTCACCTACCACTGCTGAGCTGAGGTGACCCCCTCCTCAGAGTCCTCCCTGACCACTGAGTAAAGGAGCAGGCAGTCCCCTAGTCACCCCTTCACACATTCCAGTACCATTATTCTGCTTTCCTTGCCCGTATCAGCACCTGTCAATTAACTTGCTACTGTCTGTCTCCCCGGTTTGCCATGAGACCTTGAGGGCAGGACCCCATTTGTCTTGCTCACAGCTGCATCCCCAGCACCAAGCAGTAAGTATTTGTATAATAAATGGGGGAAAAAAAAAACTGTGCAAAGGCCTGACACCCATATCCTTGCGTCTCTGATGTGGTTACTGAAAGCGGCAAGCTGGGGTGTAACTCAGTGGCACAGCAAAGCCCTGGGTTTACCCCACTGAAGTGGTGTGGCGTGTGCCAGCAACAACAGCCCTGCTCCAGAGTGTGCAACTGGGATGAAGGGACTAGCTGGGGTCCCGGTGACAGTCAGCACTGAAGGAAAAAAAGAGACAGCATGGCAGGGTGTCATTTATTGATTGATTGATACCTGATTATTCTAGAAAGACAGGGGGTGGGCTTAACAATCACCCACCCTCCTAAATGGCAGAGCTTTTGAACTCATATGGTAAGGCATGGTGATTGCATTTGGAAAGGGACACTTCTGTACTGGAAGGACTGACCCCAGGGTCCCAGCTACATGGGGAGACACTGTAGCAGAAGCCCCTTTCCCAAGAACAAGTGACGAAGCTGTACCCGCAGATTGGGAAACAGGGTCCAGGCTCCTCATCAGGAGATGAAGGGTCCAAGAGTCAGTCCCATCAGCCTGCTCTCCTCGTGGGTCACAAGTCATCACCACCCTGGGTGGCTCAGAAGGCTTTCACCAGAGCAGGTCATGCAGTGACCGGGGCAGAGTCTCAGGCCAGGGCAGCCCCTGTTTGCGTTCTTCCTCCCAGTACAGCTTGGGGAGGGTGGGCACAAGCTCAGGTGAGGAGCAGGGCTCCACAGGGGTGGCTCCAGACAGCCAGGGACAGGGAGCAAGCCGAGGAGAAGAGAAGGGTGGGGTACAACAGCCTTCAAAGACAAGACGAGCCGAGACTGAGCTGGAGGCCAAGACAGCCAGCAGCTCAGCCCCCACCCCAGGCCCATCCTGGCAGAAGACTGGACAAACAAGTGCTTTGTCCCAGGGTGTCCTGCTCAGAACCCAGGCCTTGGCTGTCTTCCTGATGTCTCAGCCACTACCACCCTACCTCCCCATCTGAACTTCCAGGGTTCCAATGCCAAGGGGGATGCCCGCATGTGCCCATACATCTGGGGTAGGTGTGGCGGCTCGCCTAGTGCCCCTCAGAGGCAGCACTTTCTTTGCCTGAAAGAAAGAAGGGGAGAGAAAGCCACGGTGAAACTGTGCTTCGGACACCAGGTGAGCTGGAAGGCCCAGAGGCCTGGGCCCTGGGAGTCTGTGACAGGGACAAAGATGATTAAAGGAGAGAACGTCACTCAGGCTACTCGTGCACCAGGCCCTCAGAAGCTGCTTGCTTTACCCCATTGAGGTGGTGTGGCATGTGCTAGTGATAACAGTCCCACTCCAGAGTGAAGAGCTAGGATGAAGGGACTGGCTGGGGTCCTGGTGACAGTCAGGGAACACTGAAATTAGAACTACGGAGCATGGGGAGGGGCCAGGCAGCTGCATCTGCAGACTGCTGAGGCACGAGGGTCCCTGTGAACAGGCGGCGGAAGCTGAGCTGGCAGAGCACACTGCCTGCAGGGCACAGGTTGGCTGAGCCGCACTGCGGGCCAGGCCCAGGGGTTCTGCATCACATGCAGCCATCCTTATGGGTCCTGGAAAGGAGGTTCTGCCATCACAGGCACTAAAGAGAACGGGGGGCAGGCTCAGAGGCTGAGAAGCAAGCCTGAGATCACAACCCGTGGGACATGCAGCACATGGCCCAGGTCCTCAGCTTTGCTGGCCCAGACTACTGATGATAGCTGCAGAGAAAACCCTTTGTCACACCCTCCCACAGATGCCCTTCTAGAGTATGCACAGTCAACCCCACAGAGGAAGCTAAAACTTGCAGCCCCTCTGTGGGGTGACTCTGGGCAGGTTGTGAGCAATGTGATTTGGAACCCCTGACACTTTGCCATGGAACGTGAGCAAACACAAATAATGTGCTCCCCTGCCCCAGATCACCACAGTGTATGCAGCTGTCCCAGCTGCGGAAGGTCAGCCTACCTTTAGGGATGAACTTCAGCGAGCTGCTAAATATTCAGAATCGAGATTGCCCAGGCTTGGGGCCATCGTTCAGGAATTCATGGCCCAGCCCATTGCCACATCTGCCACAGGACACCTGGGAAGCCCACAAGGTAGCCACGTCAGTTCTGGCCCATCAAACAGCCTTGGTGAGGGCCAGTCCTACTGTGAGGGGTTGACCTTCATCCTGGGGCCTATGTAGGAAAACTGCCCTGCTGCCCATGTTCCACCAGGACACCAGGCTCTCCGCAGGTAGGGAGGAGGAAGCCTGGAATAGACAGCCTGGAAGCCCCAGGAGTTGTAGGGGAAGCAAGGAAGGAAGGTGTAACTGGTTCTCTGACTCTCCCTGAAGAAGCCCCCAACTCTGGTCACTGTCACCCACCTTCAAGGCCTGAGATAGACTGTTCTCCAAACGCTTGGTCACACTGTCAGCGTGGACGGTCTCAGTGAACGCTGGCCATGGGGATGAGTGTGCGTACTTCGCACGGCTGGAGAACAGCTCATAGCCACACTTGGCACACACGTAGATCCCTAGGGTGTGGGCAGAGTGAAGACAGGGACGTTGGCCCCAGCTTCTCTGGGGCGAGCTCCCCAGTCCTTGGACCAAGGCAGGACAGCACTGCCCCCATTCCTATGATGGGCCCCCACAGCCTCCCACAGACCCTCCATTCACAGGTTGGCTCTGGGGAGACACAACACTAAGCTCCTGCTTAGTAGATGCGCCACAGACCAGAAGAGTCACCCTGCACCCTCATCTCATCTGCTTTCTCAATGGCCCCATGATTTGGAATCTTAACATTTCCATTTTACAGATGAGGAAGTTGAGGCTTGGTACCACAGGCATCCAGTGAGGTGTGTAGCAGGAAGAAGCCCAGGCAGTCTGATAGGGACATGGCACTCCCCTCTCCCACAGCCTGCAGGATCCACAGAGGGGGCCTGAGTGGTCATTATGAACCACCTGGCCCCCTCCCTCTTCAAGCAGCTATCCTACTACCCAACAAAGTCCTGAACTGGACACCCACCCACTGGCCTGCTCTCCAGGGAGGAAGAGGATAGTCAGAGAGAACAGACCTCCAGGGCCAACAGGGAGCCCATAAGGACAAGGACTGAGAGGACAGGTTTAACCCATCCCCAAAAGATCACTCTGGGGTGCAGAGGACAAGGGCAGAGAAAGTTGCAAAACTGACTTGCAAAATTGTTTTAAGAACTCAAAACAGGAACCTCCATGGGTAATCACTCCCCACCTCTCTGGGGACAGCCTCCCCTGAAGTCTGTGAACTCTTCAGCCTTTACCAGGAACTCAAGCAGGAAGCAAGGAGGAACTAGAAGATGCCATGGAGTGGAGCTTCGCTTGGCAGAGGACAAGGGGGGTCCCATAACCAGAGGGTCTCAAAGGACAGCTTTGCCCTCATGATCCAGTATCACAGTTGGCTCAGTGCCATACGCCAGTCCCCTGGAGGACTAACACTCCACAGATCCCACCCCAGGGAGGCCTGTGCTCTAGTCTTTCCTGTGGGCATGTTTTTACCAAATCAGTCCATTATCAGGAGTCCATTCTTGCAGCCAGCTAGATGAGGACCCAGGGCCTCTCGCAGCCTGGGGCCAGGGCTGAGGGTGGGCTATGTTCCACACTACCGCACCCATCTGGTCACTTGCCAGATTTCACTCATAGATGCCAAAAACTATGTGGCACTCCTGGGTACCCAACCCAGAAGCCCTGGACAGCTGGGGAAGGGCACGGACGGGCACGCTTGTATTCAGTGCTTGCCCACTCACCCCGCCGACCGGGAAACGGGAAGAGCGCGGGGGACACCCGGAACCGCCCTTGGACTGGACAGACCCTTACCCGGCTGCCCCACCGGCCGCACCACCCCCAATACAACTGGACCCACGGCTTCCCCGGAAAGCCGGCACGCTCAGGCGCAAGGCCTGTCCCCCTCGGGGACGACCCCCCATGTCCGCTCTCCCGTCGGTCCCCCCTCCCAGGACCTCCGGCATTCCTCCTCCTCGACCGCCTCTGCCACGCACACCCCGGTCCCGGCCCGCACCCCACCGCCCCCTTACGCTCGCCCCACGCCGCAGCCCTCCCAGCAGGGCGGCAGGCTGGACCTGGCTCGAAGTGGTTCTGGAAAACCTCGTTCCCGAAGAAGCTGCAGAACGACATGGCACCGCCGGGACAGCCGCGCTCGCAGCCCGGGACGCTAGGAAGCCACCTCGAGAGCGCGGCCCGCGCCGCCTGCGCTCCGGCAGGACCTTCCACTCAGCGGCGCCCCAAGCCCCGCCCCTGAAGAGGACCAATCACGAGGGGCACCAGGATTCCACCCGCCCGCCTCCCCGAGCTCCGCCCCCTTTCGAAAATAGGTCCCCCCTGTCTTCCAGCAGGCCCCGCCCACCGACGTCCCCTGCGCACCACTCCCGACCGCTTCCCAGAAGCCCCGCCTCCGCCGCGCAAAACCCCGCCCCGCCCGTCCCGAGGGTCACGTGAGTCTCAGGGCCTCAGCGGGATCTTGGGGACTCCTGCGACCCGGCGCCAGAGTGGGATGGCGATGCACCGCGGACCCGCGTCCTCTCGCCCGGTCCCCAGAGCTAAGCCCTGAGCCACCGGCCGGCCTTTCCGACCTTTCCGCGCCCTCAACTCTGACACTGGGAAGAGTTGTCCTCGGCCTTTATTGGACAGAGAGGCAGGTGGGGTGCGTGCATCTCAGGTCCCTCAGTCCCACGCAGCTTATAATTCTCCCGAGGTCTCTGGCTTCTCCTTTTCCAGATGCTTCTTCTGGGGGCCCTGAGGAGGACAGGAGGACTGCTAGTCACAGGAGTCTGTCAGGGATACTGTCCAATGGCCGCCCTGCTGACCCTGCAAGCCCTCCTGTGGGGAAGGCAGGGAGATGCCCTGCCGGCCCTTCTGCACCGGTTCCCTGCTCCAGGGCAGGCGAAATATGGAGTCTGAGCCCCCAGAGAACATGAGGGCTGAGCTCACCATGAAGGCCCTCTTCTCCTGAGCTGTCTGGAAGCGGCCATGTCCGAACTTAGAGGTGGTGTCAATGAATTTGAGCTCGATGTTCTCCAAAGCCCTGCGGCTGTGGTGCACGAGAAGGGACTGGACATCGGTGGGAGAGGAGATGTCAAGGCCAGGGTCCCCATCCCCTCCCTTCACCTTAAGTGCATACCAGAAGGTCTTGCTCACCCAACTCCTGTCAGACCCCTCCCTTTCAGCTCCCACCACCCTCCCCCACCTTGAGCAGGCTGGAGGACGGGACAGGCTGGCTGGGACAGCCCCCCCTCCATACAGGCCCCTAGTCCACATGCTGTGCTGACCTTCCTCAGTGTGATGACCCGCTTCTTGGTACCAGCAATGCAGCCCTTCAGCATGACAAAGTCATTGTTGACTTCCCCATAGTGGGGGAAACCACCCTGCGGGGGGGGGGGGGGTGTCAGAGGCCAGGCTGGTAAAGGGGTGCTGAGTTAGGAGGTGGGCTTGCCGGGAGTCCTAGAATTCCTACACACAGGGCTGTGATTGAAGCAGCTGCATGCCCAGCCCACAGGCGAGGGGGTGACACCCTCATCTTGGATCACTGATCAGGGCAGCATCTGAGACACATGCTAAGTTTTTTGTGCCTTATCTCAGTTAGTGGTCTGCATTTTTGTGGAGGGAACTGAAGCTCAGAAGGCTGGAGTCACTTGCTGCAGGCTCTGGCTGCAGCCACCTGGGGCTTCCACTCCACAGCAGCCCTGCTGCCCCGTCCCCCGTGAAGCAGCCTGAGGGCAAGCTCCTCAGGCTCGGAGATGAAGGAGACAACAGGGCTTGGGGCCATCAAACGGCTACTCCTTGGTCCACTGGGCCCACATCACTGCCTACCTGGCAGGGCCATGTGCCCTGTCTGCCTGTGGGAGCAGCATCCAGCAGTGGGGCACACAACCTGAGCTCCTGGAGCTCCTGGCCAGGACTCGGACCTGCCCCCTACATGCCCCTTGACCAGCCTGGCCCCCACCTCACCAGGGGCGTGATGGACTTGTCCGTCACATCGTAGCTGGTGGATGCATTGTTCTTGACCAGCTTCCCATCTTCCATGTGCAGCCCTCGGCCGATGCGGTAGATCTGCCAGGAGAAGAGGGCACCAAGGGGGCCGGAGGTGGGCTCTGGGACCGGACCGGTGGCAGGTCCACACCCATCAGCACGTGTGCTCAGACCCAAGC
>PVHX01015227.1:0-23694 GCA_004024805.1 Geosciurus inauris
CTGTAATCCCAGCACTTAGGGAGGCTGAGACAGGAGAATCGCAAGTTCAAATCCAGCCTCAGCAATGGCGAGGCGCTAAGCAACTCAGTGAGACCCTGTCTCTACATAAAACACAAAATAGGGCTGTGGATGTGGCTCAGTGGTCGAGTCCTGAGTTCAATCCCCAGTACCACAAAAAAAAAAAAAAAAAAAAAAAAGATCATATATACCAGTTGACAGCTCTAGCAGTACATTGTTGGGTCCAAGAAATGTAATTTGATTTTCAGACATTTTTGTTACTATAAGGATAAGATTGATGACTTCTGATTACTTAACATATTAGAGATGAAATATGAAATCAGTTTCTAAAATTTTAGAACAATGTTTAAAAACTTTAATCTTATTTATTCTTTCCATTTCTGTATTCTTTTTTCCATCTGAATTTTTTTTCCATTTTATCATCCATTTTAGTTGGGAAATGTTTTTGTTGAATACAGAAAACCAACATGCTTAATTCTATTTCATGTTTTTAATATTATTCCTACATCTTCTGTATACTGTTTTTAATTTTTTTTTTTTTTTTTTTTTTTGGTACTGGAGATTGAACTCAGGGGTACTCAACCACTGAGCCACATCCCCAGCCCTATTTTGTGTTTTATGTAGAGACAGGATCTCACTGAGTTGCTTAGCACCTCGCCATTGCTGAGGCTGGCTTTGAACTCGTGATTCTCCTGTCTCAGCCTCCCTAAGTGCTGGGATTACAGGCTTGAGCCACTGCGCCCGGCTTGTTTTTAATTTCTTTATATAGAACAATTTATATAATTTTTATATATTGAGTATTGTTATATATTGAATAGTTTATCATACTGACCTACATTGTATTGTTTCTACTCATTCTTTCTTAAACAATATATACAGATCCTATTGGATAATATAAAATAAATAAATAAATAGGTAGATAGATAAATGAAAAAGAGGAGCTAGGGATGTGGCTCAGTGGTTAAGTGCCCCTGGGTTCAATCCTTGGTACCAAAATAAATAAATAAATAGAATGATCAATTATTTTATAACTATTATTTATACAAAAGTTCACGAGATCTCAGTGTGCTTTGGAGAATCTGATTTCACAGAAAACAGTTCTCTTAGGCTTAAAAGTCTGAATGTCTTCTAGACTTTTAATGCTTTAGGCAAATATATATTCTTCACCATACCTTTTGGAGGCTGCAGAAGCCTAGAATTTTCAAACAAATGCTTCTTTTTGATAGGTAAGATGACTGTGTCTTTCAGATCCGTAATGACATCATCTAGACCTGCTATATCACTCCAAGTAACCTGGCAAAAGTTAAAGTCAGTATGAATTTTACAATTAATGTATACTTGCAAGGCAAAAAATTCATCCCCAATTGTAAACCATTATATAATCTGGCAATTACACATAAATAATAAAAAGTTAAAATTGTATATTAACATGAGTGAAAACTTCACAGCAGTAATGATGATAAACTCAGTGACACTGGAAAAAGGAATTTAGAAGTCAATTTGTTCATTTAAAAAAACACACACATTAGGGCTCTGGGTGTAGCTTAGTGGCAGAGCACTTCTCTCTCATGGGAGAGGACTTGGGTTCAATCACCAGTGTCTTATGTGGGGTAGAGACACTCAAAAATCTGTTTTAAGAATGTAACAAACTGAATTTATTCCATTTATAAATAGGAAATACACTTCCACAAGAATACTGAGAACCAACTCAAGATAATTTAACACCAGCTGATGGGGAAGAGTTTGCCAGGAATGTACCTATTTTACATATTATCAGCACAGGTGGAATTTTAGAGATAAGGTGTATATCCAAACTGGACTTCTGGTTTTTTTTCATAAAAAGTAAAACCATCAAAACTTATGAAGCAGGCTGGGGTTGTGGCTCAGTGCTAGAGCACTTGCCTAGCATGTGTGAAGCACTGGGTTTGATTCTCAGCACCACATATAAATAAATAAAATACAGGTCCATTGATAAACAATATTTTTTTAAAAAAAGTGAAATGTCAGCATGGCAAGTGAATCCTATACCAGGTGAACAAAGTTAAAAAAAAAACAAAAACAAAACTTATGAAGCGCTGGGAGCAGTCATACAGGCCTATAATCCATCCCAGCAACTCAAGAGGCTGAGATAGAAGGAGTGCATATTTAAGGCCAGCCAAGCAACTTAGTGAGGGCTAAAGCAACTTAATAAGACCTTACTTCAAAATAAAAAATAAAAAGGGCTGAGGATACAGCTCAGGGGTAAAGCGCCCCTGGGCTAAATTCCCAGTAACAAAAAGAAAAAGAAAAACAAATGCTATGGTTTGGATGTGAGATTTCTCCCAAAATCTCCTGTGTTGATGCAGGAATATTCAGAGGTGCAATGCCTAGCTTAATAAGAGCTATAAGCTAATCAATCAACCTAATTTGAATGGATTAATTAGGTAGTAACTGAACAGGTGGAACATGGCTGGATGAGTGGGTCACTGGGAAAATGCTCTCTAGGGTCCATATTCCCTGCAACCCCTTCCCCTTTCTCTCTGCTTCAAGGGCACCATGAAGTGAGCAGCTTTTCTTACCACACCCTTAGACCATGATGCTCTGCTTCACCTTGGGCCCAGAACAATGGAATTAGCAGACCATCAAATGAACCTCTGAAACTGTGAGCCAAAATAAAGTTCATTTATTTATTTCCTCCAAGTTGTTCTTGTCGGGTATTTTGGTCACCAAGACAAAAACTGACTAACAACATATTTTCAAAATAGACATGAAAAACCTTCTGACTCAAAAATGTTTCTTTTTTTCTTTTAAATAAAGCTAAAAGGGACTTTAAAAAATATAAATATGTGTGTGTGTGTGTATCTCATAAGCTGGACGCACACCTGTAATGCTAGCAGCTTGGAAGGCTGATGCAGGAAAATGCAAGTTAAAGGCCAATCTAGGCAACTTAATGAAACCCTGTCTCAAAATAAATTGTAAGGAAAGGACTTGGGAGTGTAGCTTGGTGGTAGAGCACTTGCCTGCAATGCACAAGGCCCTGGGTTCAATTCCCAATGTTGCGTACCCCCCTGAAAAAAAAACAAACAAAACAAAAAACAAAATAGAAATCAACATAGCTCTAAGCTAGCATAGTAAAAGGGTCAGTCAGAAGGACTACTTTACTTTCTTTTTAACTTAGGAAAAAAAGATGGGGTGGTGTTTTGGTCAGCTTTTTCTCACTGTTCTGACTTTTCCAACCAGAACAACTGTAGAGGAAGAAAGGTTTATTTGAGGGCTTGTGGTTTCAGAGGTCTGAGTCCACAAAAGGCAGGCTCCATTCCTCAGGGCTCCCGGTGAGGAAGGACATCATGGTGCAAGAGTGTGAAGAAGTAAACAGCTCACATCATGACCAGAAAGCAGAGAGACCCTACCTTAAAATAAAAAGATATTTTGTATCTCCAGACACAAAATATATACCCCTAGCCGTGCCCTAAATTAACCATTTCCTCCAGCCACACCCCACCTGCCTCCAATTACCACTCAATTAGTCCCATCAGGGATTAATTCACTGATTAGGTTGAGACTCTCACAACCCAATCATTTCTCCTCTGGACTTTCTTGCATTGTCTCACATGTGAGCTTCTGGGGGATACCTCACATCCAAACCATAACAGGTAGGGATGTGAAACAGTAGTCAAATCTGAAGAAAATTCATAATATTCATTGTAGCTGCAAAAACATACTATCCCTTAATGCAGACTGATTGAGACATAAATACACTTAGGACCCTTAGAAGGTGCCATTGTAAAGTCATAAATCAAATTAAAATGGAGGCTTAAATCCAGAATGTGTGTATATGTCTCTCTATACACAAATATTAAAAGGCATTACACATTTTTTATTTTCTAGATTTAGAGATGGGTCTATTGTATTTTATTCTACTCAATTTGTATCAATATAATATTAAAGTATTAGATAAATATAATCTAGCATATTTATATCTGTTGCTAATCAAGTATTCACACAGCACGTTGGATTTTATAAACTAAATTAATCTAAACCTCAAAAAATGTTTATCAAGTATATAGGCAGGTATTATGCTATACACATCAGAACTGAGACTTGAGGAAACCATTTGCCAAGGTCACAAATAGAAAACTGGGATTCAGAATCCTATGTTGTTTACCATAACATACTATGAAAATTTAGATTTTAGCTGGGCATAGTGGTGCACACTTGTAATCTTAGTGGCTCAGGAGACTGAGGCAGGAGTTCAAAGCCAGCTTCAGCAATGTAGCGAGGGCCTAAGCAACTCAGTGAAATCCTGCCTCTAAATAAAATATAAAAAGGGCTGGGGATCAATTGTCTCAGTGGTTAAGTACCAAAAAGAAGAAGAAGAAAGAAAGAAAAGAAAAAGAAAAAGAAAATCTAGATTTAAACTCCACAAATCAAACAATCACATGACTTAAAGAAGTTTATAAAACACAATGACAAATTTATAAAATTAAAGTTTCCCTAGGCAAATGTGTTCAGAAAAGAGTAACATAGTAGGCCTAAGACTGTACTTATAAGTTGGCCCTTGGCTAGCATTTGGGAACTTGAGAGTTCCCACAATTCCTTAACAATAGCTCACTGTTGGGCTGGGATTGTAGCTCAGCGGTTGAGCGCTTGCCTTGCATGCGTGAGGCCCTGGGTTCGATCCTCAGCACCACATACAAAGCAATAAAATAAAGACATTGTGTCCATCTACAACTAAAAAAATGTTTAAAAAAAAAAAAAAAATAGCTCACTGTTACTGAACAGTGTGTGTCAATGGTATGGTTTACGGTGAATAACACTTTTCCTTCTGGGAGTCTAGAATTTTCAAATACATAAAAAAGACAAAGACTACATGAATAACCCCCAATTAAAAACCCTGGACTGAGTCTCTAGTAAGCTTCCTGGAAGGCAACACTGCACATGTGTTGTCACAACTTGTTGATGAAAGAATTAAGCATGTCCTTATGACTTCACATGGAGGGAACTCTTAGAAGATTGTGCCTTTCTCCAGACTTCACCTCATTTCCTTTTGCCTTTGCCAGTGTTGCCTTGTATCCACTCAGCAGAATAAATCATATCTGTGAATACAATTACATGCTAAGTCCTGTTGATTCCTCCTGGAAAAATCACTGAACCTAGTCATAATCTTCCATACTTTTAATAAAAAAACCTAGACAAAATAAATAAATCATAGGTAAGATTAAGGATACATACATGCATGTTAAGAGGGTCTACTAGATGAGCAGCAATACTCATTTCATATTCTGAAAGCTTCACATTTTTCACACCAATTTGCTTCATTAGTTTTTCTGCCTAGAAAGAAAAAACAAGTGATCATTTTTGGTTTGACATTTAGTTACTGGCACTTCAAGATAGATAGACAGATAGTCTAAAAAGCAATAAACAAGAATTTTCAAGGACTATTCTAGGGTTCTTGGTCTTATCCTCCCCTATTGTGAGCCACTAAGAATTTTAAGAAAAAAATTTCCACTCCACAGAAACCAGGGCAATTTAACCAGCTCTTGGGAAATGAGAAAAATAGAATACAAGACTGAAGAAAGGAATGTATCTCATAATATGGCCTCTTATAGTTTCAAGGAGACTTTAGGGTACAATGTGGTTTCTCTCTCCTAGTAGGATTAACATACAGGAAAAAGTGAAACCTCAAGATAAAAGTCCAAGTAGTAAAGGTACCAAGAAATGTACAATTAGAGGAGTTTCTTTCCTTAAGTTAGCAGAAAATCTGAAACAGATATCCAACTGCCTTCAAATTATCCAGGTATCTACAATAGGTGTCTGTAAATATCTAATTTAAATGTTTTGAGATGCTATACCTTTCAGTTAAAAGTCAATTCCTGGGAGCTGGGGTTGTAGTTCAGATAGATACAGCACTTGCCTGACACATGTGAGAGGCACTGGATTTGATCCTCAGCACCACATAAAAATAAAGGTATTGTGTCCATCTACAACTAAAATGATGATGATGATGATGATAAAAATAAAAAAGTCATCTCCTGGGTTTAGTTAACCAACGATAATAAAAATGACTCTAAATAACTTGTCTGTGTGTACTTTATGTATATTCTGGAAGTAGGGCAAAATTAGTTTTAAACCTATGAGTTCTAGCAATGCAACAAATGTTTGGAGGCAGACATTTTTTGAGTGTGCCAAAGATTATGCCAAAAGAGTAAATAGATGAAACCACTGAACTTCAGAGTGATCCTATAAAGTAGAATGATTTTTACCCTATCATGAAAAAAGAAACTGACACTTAGCATGAAAAAGTAATTTGCCTTAGAGGAAAGGTTAGCAAATGGAAGAGGCAAGATCTGAATCCAAGTAATACAACTATGGAGCCTATACTCTAGCCACAACACATATTTGCCTTGGTTTCTCCACATAAAATGCAGGGGGAGGATGTCCACTAAAAAGTCTTCAAAAATCTATATATACATTAAAATTTCAAATAAGTGAACGTTTTAGAAATAAAGGTACTCTAGTAAATGTTTTAAAATGTTACAATTTTTGTTTCATTTTTCTAAAATGCTTTTGTTGATATAAGATCTTGCTGTTTGTCGGGGATATGGCTACTCTATAAAGGAAATTTCTATTACAGAGCTTATATTTACAGTTTGGCTAGGTTATTAGGAGAAATATGTATTACTCATATCCTAGTAATAGCTCTTCTAAAAAAGTGCTATAAGTCAGCCAGGCGCAGTGGCGCACGCCTGTAATCCCAGCACTTTGGGAGGCTGAGACAGGACAACTGCGAGTTCAAAGCCAGCCTTCAGCAATGGTGAGGCGCTGAGCAACTCATCTAGACCCTGTCTCTACATAAAACACAAAATAGGGATAGGGATGTGGCTCAGTGGTTGAGTAGCCCTGAGTTTAATCCCTAGTACAAAAAAAAGAAAAAGGAAAAAAAAAGTGCTGTAAGACACATCAGATAATCACATAGAATAAATCTTCAATTTATCTACTTCCTATGAAATAAGTAACCTTTTCCAGCTTCCTTTATCTCTTGAAAATGCCTTCTCTTTCACTGCCTGTAAAACTTTTATGTGTCAGCTATGGAAGGTATCCTATTTTAGCACTGGTAAAGACATTAATTTATTCTTCTTTTTCATTATGCTGCTATAAATGTGAAGCCATCCTACATGTGTTCTTTCTAGGCAATGTTCTAAAACAGTGGATTTCAACTGGGCAAAGATTGTCCCCTGGGGATATTTGGCAATGTCTGGAAATACTTCTAGCTATTATCCTTGGAGATGGAGGAAGAAGGGGCTATTGGCATCTAGACTGCTGAAGCAGGGATGCTGCTAGTCATTCTATAAGGCACAAGAAAGCCCCCTCCACCTAGCACTGTACACAACTAAAATGCAACAAAAGCCCAGGCACGGTGGTACATGCCTATAATCTCTGCAGCTCAGGAGGCTGAGGCAGGAGGATTGCAAGTTCAAAGCCAGCGTCAGCAACTTGGCAAGGCCCTAAATAGCTTAGTGAGACCCTGTTTCTAAATAAAAGATTTTTTTTAAAAAGGCTGGGGATGTGGCTGTTTAAGGACCCCTGGGTTTAATCCCTGGTACCAAAAAAAAAGGATAGGCAGGAAAATTACTTTTTACTGGATACCCACCTCTTTGGAAAACTATTTTACACTATTTTTTTTTTTGCCCTTTCACATTACTGTATTACCTTTTCTTGCTATTTTATTTTTTGCTTCATGTGAGGTACAATTATTAAAAACTGTTAAGAAGTAGGATAGGAAAAAAAAAGAAGTAGGATAGTAAAACAGTGAACTAATATTTTTGCCTGAAATGGGGAAGGAGGAATTGAGGAAAAAGAGTAACAAAAAAGAAACTATTATGCAGTAACACTCATTTCATTCAGGTTCTAAAAGATTTGTAAGATTGTCCTTTTGCAATAATAATTTTACAAAATTACATAGTACATTAAGAGTGAAAAACACAGAGGAACTAATTAAACTTAGAAACAAAGACAACCTCTGATTCTTTCACTGAGGTCACAGCTTGAACTGCTCCATTTTAAGTGTAGGTAGAGAAAATCGTTGATAAACAATCTTAATAAATGCATTTAAAGAACTAGCAGAGAAGTTGAGTATCTTTATATGTTAAGTATAAGCCCTTATCACAAACTTATAATAAACTCTAGAAACATCTTTCTCTTTTTCTTTTTTTTTAAAGTATTTTTTTAGTTTTGATGAATCTTTATTTTATTCATTTATTATTTATACATGGTGCTGAGGATCGAACCCAGTGCCTCACGCATGCTAGGCAAACGCTCTACCACTGAGCTACAGCCTCAGCCCAAGAAACATCTTTTTCTAGAAAATGTGGAGACAGCAAACTTCTGTTAGCATTAGTGTACATATTGTAGTAATATTAGACTAATATCTGATATTACCATATGATTCTCAAAGTTTCTGGGTAGGATGTCTTTGTACTACGATGCTCTTCTACTAAGCTTATGTACAAAACTCAGTACTAAACTTGAGTTTTTTCTCCTCTAGTTTCCTTTTTTACTGCTTTTTTCTTTTCTTATTCCTCTATCTACTCCCTCACTCAGACAATATTCTTTGTTCCTTACAGATTTCCTATCTTAGTTTCCTATTTACCTCACCTTTTACTCTTCAAAGATTCGGTTCCAGTAAATCACATGCTTTAAAAGTCACATGATTGGTAATGCAGTTTTACAATTGTTTTTTGGGTTAACAGTTTTTCCAATTGTCATTATGTGATGGCTACTTTTAAAATTGCTTAGCAGCTGACAGTTTCAGTTTAAGGTTCCAGTATACTATTCTTTATAAAGTATTTGAGCTATTATTTTTCTCTAAATAATGGAAATGAATTTTTTAAGATTATAATTGTAATGACAGTATGACAAACAGGAAGATAACTAAGGCCACAGTTATGTACATTACCTTCCTGTATGTGAAGAATTTGGGGTACTGAATCTTTTCCGGCCCATTATTACTAAATCACAATCTCAGGAAAATTATATAGTCTAACTAATACGACAAACAAAATACTGTATTTATAAATAGCCATAACAGTGCCAGTATGAATCACTCATCCTGTACTATAAAGCTCTTCTTCTCTTTATTGGTGACACTGAGGCTTGAATCCAGGCCTTGCACATGTTAGGTAAGCACTGAGCTACTGTACCATATCTTGAGCCCTTTTTAATTTTGAGAAGGGTCTCCCTAAATTGCCTCAACTTGTCATCCTCCTGCCTTTATCCCCCCAAGTAACTACAATTACAGGCAAGTGCCACAATAACTAGTTTAAAGCTTTTAAATAAAATACTGTCCCAGCCAGGCACAGTGGCGCACGCCGATAATCTCAGTGACTGAGGAGGCTGAGACGGGAGGATCATGAGTTCAAACCCAGCCTCAGCAACTTAGCAAGGCCCTGAGCAACTTAGCAAGACCCTGTCTAATAAAATATAAAAAAGAGCTGGGGATGTGGCTTGGTGGTTAAGCACCCCGGGTTCAATCCCTGGTACCAAAAAAAAAAATTAATAAATAATTATAATAATGATGATGATGATGATGATGATGATGTCCCAATTAATCATACCCACTGTTTATTACAGGCAAATCTATCAAAACTCTTCTACTACATTTAAATTTGATCCAAGCAGTAGCATATATCCAGAAAATTCCTGTCCCTCTATAACATTCTGCGGAAACCATTAAATATCCTACATTTCTCACAAGCTGGAGGATTTTCTGACTTCAGACTAGAAGTTACTTACAAATAGCCCATTTAATCCAACATAAAACTACCTCTAGGTTACTATTCCTGATTTCAGTGCAACTATGCCATCTCTTATCTTATACCTTCAAACTACAATGCCTTTATAATCATGAGGGCCAGGTATGGTGACACATGCCTATGATCTCAGTGCCTTTGGGAAGCTGAAGCAGGAGGACTGAAAATTCAAGGTCAGCCTCAGCAACTTAGACCTTAAACAATTTAGCAAGACCTTGCCTCAAAATAAAAATTTAAAAGGTCTAGGAATGTAGCTTAGTGGCAAAGTGGCCGTGGGTTCAATACTCAGTACAAAAAAAAAAAAAAGAATCACAAGGTCTACAAATAATCTGGCAACCTCAAGGAAGTGTTCTATAACTAAGATTTTAGATTCTGTATTCTTTCTGACCAAGTCATATCTTCCTTCTCATATTCACATCTGATTATTGCGCTCAAAGTATACTGTAATTCCTTAATTCCTGGCAATTCTCCAACTTAATTATTTCTCCATCTGGCAATACTTGACTTCCTAAATAGCCTGGACTATAGGGTTATTAGTTAGATGATGCTCTCCTTAAAACCCATTACACTTCTAATTAGCTTTATCCCCAATACTAGTTCAGCACTACCCATACTCTGACACCAAGCTGCCAAATCATGCTTGAATAACAACAAGGACTAGGATGTAGCTTAAAGGTAGAGGAGCTTGCCTACCATGTGTGAGGCCCTGGGTTCAATTCCTAGTATCACAAAAAATCCAACTGAGTTCCCAGTAAATTTATGGTTTCTTCAACTGTGCCCTAATGTTCTATAATATTTTTTTTGGTACCAGGTGTTGAACTCAGGGGCACTGAGTCACTGAGCCACATCCCCAGCCCTAGTTTGTATTTTTTTTTTTTTATGTTTATTTTTTAGTTGTAGGCAGACAGAATATCTTTATTTTATTTGTACGTGGTGCTGAGGATCGAACCCAGTGCCTCACGCATGTTAGGTGAGCACACTAGCACTGCGCCACAACCCCAGCCCTGTATTTTTTTATTTAGAGACAGGGTCTCACTGAGTTGCTTTGCGCCTCGCTTTTTGCTGATGCTGGCTTTGAACTCACAATCCTGTCTAATCCTCCTGAGCTGCTGGGATTACAGGCGTGCAGCACCGCAGCCAGCAGGATCAATGATAATTTAATCCCATTAAACAGTGTTCAAACATTTACCTCAGCAGGTTCCCAACCTCCTCCACTTCCTTTCACATTTAGCCACACTCTCTTTCAGGTTACCGACAGAAAACACTTAGCTCAACCTTAAAATGTTCCTCTAACTACTGATCCCAACTCCTCCTGGCTCTTCTGGAACCTTCCTTCATCTACTACACATCCTCTTTAGCAATCTCATCTACTTCCACCCCATTAGCCTTTTCTTTTTCTTTCCCCTAACTGTGAAAGGACTATGTTCTCCATCCCCAGCCCCCTCCCCAATACTGGGGATTGACTCAGCAGCACTTTACCTCTAAACCATATCCCCAGCCCTCCTTTTTCAAATTTTATTTGGAGACAGGGTTGCTGATTTTCCTGTCTTAGCCTCCTAAGTAGTTGGGATTATAGGTGTACACCACTCCACCTGGCTGGAATGACCATATTCTTTACCTCAAACTGTACTTGCTCCCTACTAAATGAAAATAATTAAGCTCTTTCCAAGCTTAATGATTTCACCAAACTCAGTACACTTTCTTAGGTCATATTTCTCTTGGCCACTCTATACCACATTTACACCAATCCTCTTCTGACCTTTAGCTAATGGTGACTTTATACAAAAGTTATTCTCCAGATAGTGTGAGAGAATGTGGAGAGGTATAACCAAATAACTAAATAACTAAACTAAATAAATAATAAATAAATAAAAATCTCTGGACTTTTCTAAAACTATATTCACCACTCCACCAATTTTCTCAAATTCTGATATTTCTTCCCAGAACACAGGCATGTCAGTTGATAATCAGTGCCACACTGAACCATTAGTACAGCCTTCATTGTTCTGTATGCTACAGGTGTGTTTAGGTGAAAATGACTATAATCAGTACCTTAAATTATCTTGGTTTTATTCTAGTCACTTTTCTCTGCTAAATGCCATATCTGAGCTAAGGGAAATTCAAAGGAAAATACATACAAGAAAAACCCTTTCCCCTCCCTGTATTTTCCTGAAAGCAGGACATAAATTTATAAAAGTGTCATTCTTCCCCTCTCTACCAAGGAAAAAAGTCAATCACAAAGACCTCATTGCACACACCCTGATGATGTTCAGAGAAATCTACCTAACAAATTTGACTGTTTTGTTTGTTGGTTTTTTGGGTTTTTTTGGTGCCACGGATTGAACCCAGGGGCGCTCTAGCACTAAGCAACATTCCCAACCTGTTTTGTTTTTGTTTTTGAGACAGGGTCTTGCTCAGTTGCTTAGGGTCCTACTAAGCTGCAGAGGCTGGCTTTGAACTTGTGATCCTCCTACCTCAGTCTCCCAAATCGCTGGGATTATAGGCATGAGCCACCATACCCAGCAAACTCTATTAGTTTTTCTCTAGCCCGGGTTTCCCAAATAGTTAGTCTCGCACAATTTGCTTCCCCCAGGGACTTACTCAGGTCCTTTGGTTTGGCCACTTCTCTAAAAACATATTGTTCCTAAGATACTATATAAACTACTACATAAACTCAAGTTTTAATCAAATCTTTTGAGTTACTCATCTCTGGATACTCTGTTACCTGCTTAATATGCCTGATAAGAAACTACTTTTCTCTTGTCAATCTTCTTTTTTTATAGTAGCCCAACTGAGAATTACTTTTCCTCCCCCTATGCATGCATTTTACCAACATTTATTCATTTATTTCAACTGACTCCTGTTTTTTACATTACAAGCAGGTCTGCATGAGCATTCTTGTAGGTATCTCCTGGTTCATGAGGACATGCCCAGAAATCAAAACTTGTGGGTCATTTAGTATGCACACTTTCAACTTTCTTAGGTAATGTTAAACTATCTTCTAAAATAATTTTACTAATTTATATTTTCACCAACATTTATTTTCCTATGTTCCACAATCTCTCCCATATATGGTATTTATAGACCAGCAATTTTGTCATTTGACAAGTGTGAAAAAGTATCTCAAAGTGACTTTAATTTACTTTTGGCCAATGAAATGCATGTATCACACAAAAGAAGAAAGTGGACTCAACAAAAAGAACTTTAAGGCAAAAATATTATTAGAAAACAGTAAGATTTACTATATAATGATCAAAGATTCAATTCATCAGTAAATGTAACATTTCTACATTTTTTACTTTCAACTTTTCTGTGTCTTTAGACATATCACTTCACCTAGTACATGTTAAATTATCTCTTTAAAACAAACATTCTTACATTTCTGTTTTTAACTGACATACTACAAAGGACACAGCCTTTTGGGGTCCTAGATTTATAGGAGCATAGTCTGTGAGACTCTACCCTGGACTGGCTCTGTGCTTCGCATCCTGAGTTCCTTTGGGTCATAAAAAAAGACAATGAAAATTCAGTACACTCAGCAAATTCCCTCAAGGTGAAAGCTTGTCATCAAGTTCAGCTTACCTTTCTGAATTTTTGCCTGAAGTATTTCTTACCTGAATTCTTTCCTTACTTTTTTTCTTTTACCCCTTAGTACTGGGAATGAAATCTAGTATGTTTTACTACTGAGCTACATTCTCAGACTCTTATTTTTTATTTTGAGATAGGATCTCACTGAACTGCTGAGCCCGACCTCGAAATTAACATCTTCTTGCCTCAGCCTCCCTAGTCGCTAGAATTCAGACATGTATCACTATGCCCAGCCAGAATTCCTTACTTTCTTGATAACTCATGAATAAAGAGGATTTTTAAAAAATATTATCTAATTTATTTAGTTAACAGGAAATTCGGTTAAAGTACATAGTAACCCAGATTGACCTAGTCATTCTCCACTGGCTTCACATCATCTTCCTATTCCCTAAATGATGGGAATGTGTCAAAGATTACTCTTTAACTACCCTAAAGATTCCATCTCACGCCAGTCAGAATGGCAATTATCAAGAACACAAACAACAATAAGTGTTGACGAGGTTGTGGGGAAAAAGGCACACTCATACATTCCTGGTGGAACTGCAAATTGGTACAACCAATCTGGAAAGCAGTATGGAGATTCCTTAGAAAACTTGGAATGGAACCACCATTTGAGCCTGCTATCCCACTCCTGGGTCTATACCCAAAAGACTTAAAAACAGCCTACTACAGTGCTGCAGCCACTTCAATGTTTATAGCAGCTCAATTCACAATTGCTAAACTGTGGAACCAACCTAGATGCCCTTCGATAGATGACTGGATAAAGAAACTGTGGTATATATACACAATGGAATATTACTCAGCAATAAGAGAGAATAAAATTATGGCATTTGCAGGTAAATGGATGGAGCTGGAGAATATCGTGCTAAGTGAAGTAAGCCAATCTCAGAAAACCAAATGCCGAATGTACTTGTTGATAAGTGGATGCTGATCCATAATGTGGGAAGGACATGGGAACAATGGTGGATCTCTGTTCACAGGGGTGTAAGGGAACAATGGTGGATCTCTGTTCACAGGGGCATGGGGACAGCAAGGGTGATGGAATATGATGGTCATAATAACCCTAACTTTATGTATGACTGCATATATATTGTGATTCTATACAACCTACAACTAGAGAATTGATATGTTATCCTCTATGTATGTACAATGAATCAATTTACACTGTTAGCATGTAAGCCTAAATAAAACAAAACAAAACAAAAAAGATTACTCTTTAGCCTACCATTTATCACACCTTTTTGGAAGATCTCAGCACTCTCAGTATAATTATCAGCATTGATTATTGTGACAATTACATCTAAAGCTCTTAAGTATCTGAATGTATAACTCTGGATGGTGGTAGGAGAAGACTGGAGAGTGGTCTGGAAAAAAATCTATAAATGATGCTCACATACACAGCAAAAATCTTATGACTTACAATATCTCGATGGAGACTGACTATTTTAATGACTCCAATTATTTATAGGCATAAGAAAGTAACTTTAAAGCTGGACGCGGTGGCTCAAGCCTGTAATCCCAGCACTTAAGGAGGCTGAGACAGGAGAATCGTGAGTTCGAAGCCAGCCCCAGCAACGGCAAGGCGCTAAGCAACTCAGTGAGGCCCTGTCTCTACATAAAACACAAAATAGGACTGGGGAGGTGGCTTAGTGGTCGAGTACCCGAGTCCAATCCCCAGTACCAAAAAAAAAAAAGTACCTCCTAAGGCTGACATTTTTGTTAAAACTCAGATCTACAACTTCAATTGGTATCTCAACACTTCTCCCTGAATCCTTACCATCAATACAAACTCAATATGCACATATAAAAAGTCATCATCTCATAAAATCTGCCCTAACAATTTTCAAACCTCTATGAAAATATTAATGAGTCCCTGAGGAATCCAGACAAATCTTTGATTCCTTTATATAATGTCCTCTTTCTTTCCTCACATCAGAGTCCTTCCTGCATTCATTCTTCTGAATTTACTTCACTCCCCTTTTTGCTCCCCTATTCTAGGTCTTTGTCAAGATTTTTTTTTTTTTGGCACCAGGGATTGAACTCAGGGGTACTTGACAATTGAGCCACATCTCCAACTCTATTTTATGTTTTAAGTACAGACAGGGTCTCACTGAGTTGCTTAGTGCCTCCCTGTTGCTAAAGCTGGCTTTGAACTCGCGATCCTCCTGTCTCAGCCTCCCAAAATGCTGGGATTACAAGTGTGCGCCACCACGCCCGCTTTGTCAGGATGTTTGTGGTCTATAACTAACATATCTTCCTTTTAAGTTTCTCTTGACTTCAATTCCTCCTATTGTAAAGTGAATGATCCTAAAAGCCATGCTTTGCATTATTACCCACCTATTCAAATATATTTAATGGTTTATCATTGCCTATACAGAAGTCTTCAACTGGTCAACAGTATATTTCAATAGTTGGACAGAGATGTAGCGAAGAACAGAATGCACAGAAGCTATAGCCCTTAGACAAGCAAATCCCATGATAATCTTTTCATTCTGGATGTTTTAAACACTAGTAAGTTAGTGTGGAACAGGATAACATTAGAAGCAAAAAGCATGTCTCCTCAGTTGATGATGGACTTCTGAAATGCTGTACTGTATTTTAATCAGCCTCAATCTACCTGCCAGAAAATGAAAGATTGAAGAAAAGTAGAGCTCTATTCTCTAACTTTATACTTAGGATGTAGTCCTTACATCTCCCTGCAGGTTCTACCACATAATTGATTACATAAACCTTCCCCTCCAACCTGATTAAACCATTTACCATTCCTTTAATAGGTCTTGCTATTCCTAACCCCACTATAATTCTGTTCATGTTCTTTCTACTTAACATTGTCCTTGCTTGTTAATCTAGAGGCCAAGCTCTTTCATGAAACCATACTCAACTGCCTCAATCATGGTAATTATTCCTTTCTCCAAAAGCCAGTTTGTCTTCTGTACTACTCACTAGGCAACAGTATATGCCCACTCACTACTATAATTTATATTGTCACAGACAAGTCTTTTCTCCCTACCATGAGCACAATAAGGACAGAGTATCTGACACTTCACATACCTAACATTTAGAATAATACCATACATATGGTCTTCAACAAAGGTTTAGTGATGTGATCCATTTACATATCACTTAATATCCATATTTGGGCTGGGCGCAGTGGTGCACACCTATAATCCCAGTGGCTCAGGAGGCTGAGGCAGGGGGATCGTTAGTTCAAAGCCAGCCTCAGCAAAACTGAGGTGCTAAGCAACTCGATGAGACCCTGTCTCTAAATAAAATACAAAATAGGGCTTGGGCTATGGCTCGGTGGCTGAGTGCCCATGAGTTCAATCCCCAGTACCCCCGCCAAAATCCATATTTGTTTCTACACACATATATGAGTACATATGCAACATTAATAAATATATATGTGAAAATATATATATATATGCATTTTTTTTTTCCAGGAGCTCCTAGAAGCCAAGGAAAACAATGACAAAAATTTTTGTTTAAAAGTCATACCCCAGCTGGGCGCGGTGGCTCAAGCCTGTAATCCCAGCACTTAGGGAGGCTGAGACAGGAGAATCGCCAGTTCAAAGCCAGCCTCAGCAACGGCGAGGCGCTAAGCGACTCAGTGAGACCCTGTCTCTACATAAAACACAAAATAGGGCTGGGGATGTGACTCAGTGCTTGAGTACCCCTGAGTTCAATCCCCAGTACCAAAAAAAATAAATAAAAGTCATACCTCCACTTTTTAAAATGCTGAAAATGATGTATCTTATCAATATCTTAACCTGTGACTCAAACTGACTTTCTTGATTTACATGGGGAAAAAAAGTTACACTGAGGTATATAATATATAATCAGGTTTTTCTTCTTTTCTTTTCTTTCTTTTTTTTATTTTGGTGGTATTGAGGATTGAATCCTGGGGCACTCTACCACTGGAGTGATATCCTAGCCCTTTTTTAAAATTTTAATACAGGCTCTTGCTAACCTGGCACGGCTGTGGCAAACTTTCAATCCTCCTACCTCGGCCTCCCAAGTTGCTAGGATTACAGGTGTGTACCAGAGTACCTGGCCATAATCAGTTTTTTGTTTTTCAACCTATACTGCTCAGACTTCCCAGAGTGTTATGAATGGGCTAAAGATGTAAGATAGACCTTGAGCCAACTATTTTATAATCAAATTTAAGAAATAAATTCATAAATGTCCAAGCTACTTTTCAGATACATATTTACTAACAGTGTTTATGAAACTGTGGTTTTTACTTTTTACTGATTTAAGAGCTATGCCTGTAATGCAGTCCTCTTCTCAACATTTGTCTGCAGCATTTTGAAAGAACAAAAGTTATTCATCCTTTTTCCTTAATATTAAGCACAAATGCTTACTGAATGAATCAAGGGTCACAACTCAGCTGGGCACAGTGGCACATGCCAATGACTTGGGAGGCTGAGACAGGAGGATTCCAAGTTTGAGGCCAGCTTCAGCAACTTAGTGAAGCCTTGTGCAATTTACTGAGACCCTGTCTCAAAATAAAAAAAATAAGAAGGACTGAGGATGCAACTCAGTAGCAAAGCAATTCCTTATATTTTAGTGTAGTTTGTTAAGTCTAAACACTGACAATTTGTCAGCATTATCCAAATTTCAAATGTCATACAAAGCAAAAGATATACCATTACTAAAGATAAATTATTTTTGTTTAATCTATTAAAAAAATTTTACGTAGATTCCTTCATTTATAAGCTGACAAGAATATTCTAATGAAGATTTTCACAACAAAATACTATATTTTTATTCATCATCTTTCTTCTTCTGATAAATTGCTCATATATTTTATCAATAAATTCACTAATACTTTTTTAGGAATAATGATACAAAACATGTGTACCACTGCACTTCTTTTGAGTTTTATAGAATTCATTAATTTAAAAATTCTACTCTATTTTTAGTTTTGAAGGAGAATGTTTGTTAGCCATAAGAAAAATTATCTTCAAGTATTTCAATCATACCTGTTTCTGAGCTTCTACTTTCTGCTTTCTGGTTGGATCAATTGCATCTACCATCCATTTGATAGTAAAGTATGTTACTGCACCAAATATTGTCAAACGGAAAATTAAACCAACAACTTCATTCCGACTCAAGGGACGAGAAAAGGCTTCAGCATGTACCATCTTGACTATTAACCTTAAAAAACAAAGAGAAGTGTCATTAGGTAACAACTATATTCATTAACACTCAGAGACTGTAAAAATAGTTTGAACTGAGCAAGAAGCTAACTTCTAATCAAATTCAAATATTACCTACATTTAAAAAAGTTTCAATTTTAAGGAGAAATGGATTTTCAATGTTAAGAAAATAAACACATTTAAAGCTTTTTTTCTTGCAAATTGAAGTAGATTAAAAACAAATTTATTTAGTAGTAGACTAATTTTATCTGAAAACACAGTCTTAAGCTACTTTCAGTTTTTAAATAAATATTCTAGAGAATTTGGAAAAACAATGACTTTAACGCTAATCCAACTGAAGAAAGGCTGCCTGACAATGAAATACTTTACTAATATGATGATGACAATCTCTTCAATTAAGTATCATATATGCCAGGTAATTTTTGAGATTGAAATTCAAACTATGAATCAACTTATTTTTTCTCGTATCTATTTTTGAAGTCTAATTAATTTGAAATATGCCATTTTCTCAATTAATAAGTGACATTAAGTGTTTTATGTAGAGACAGGGAGGGTCTCAATGAGTTGCTTAGTGTCTCACCATTGCTGAGGCTGGCTCTGAACCCGGGATTCTCCTGTCTCAGCCTCCAAAAGTGCTGGGATTACAGGTGTGTGCCACTGCGCCCTGCTGACATTAAATTTTTTGAGCCATCCTATTGCTCCCCAAAACCCAGCTAAACATGAAACAATAGAACTTTCAAAAGATTCAAACCAAAAAAACTACCACAAGAATAAAGGACTAACCTAAAAACAGGGGAAAGAAGGTAATATGCTCACTTTTACATACAGTATATCCCTTAGCAGCTAGAACAACTGTAACTGGGTTTACACTGGGGTATGCACTCCACTGTCAAAGGCAATAACTATATAAAACAACAGACTTACTAGGGATAATGCAACTATTGCATTTTGGGGAACAGGATCTCATTTTCAAACAATGCCACTCAACTTTCAGCACAAAGCTGTGTTGAATGGTATGAGACACACACACACACACACACACACACACACACACGGGAATATATATTTTGCATTCATGTGAAAAGGAGTAAATCAGAATTTGTGCAAACAGCTTAATGGAACCTAAAAATTAGGTACTGCATAGATTAAAATCCATGGTCCTTCCAGCTCTAAAATTATTGTTTTCTCTTCTAAATTAAAGATTCTCTTCATTGCCTTCCCTCTGGAACAGCTCCAACAATATTTTTACATTTTTGGAATTCTATTATATGCCTCCTTCTCCATTCAAGAATATATACTCTAGCCGGGCGCAGTGGCTCAAGCCTGTAATCCCGGCACTTAGGGAGGCTGAGACAGGAGAATCGCAAGTTCAAAGCCAGCCTCAGCAATGGCAAGGTGCTAAGCAACTCAGTGAGACCCTGTCTCTACATAAAACAGAAAATAGGGCTGGGGATGTGGCTCAGTGGTCAAGTGCCCCTGAGTTCAATCCCCAGTACCAAAAAAAAAAAAAGAAGAAGAATATATACTCTATTTCTTCCTTATCAAGACCTAAAAGCGGCCAGGTGCAGTGGCGCACGCCTGTAATCCCAGCACTTTGGGAGGCTGAGACAGGAGAATTCCCAGTTCAAAGCCAGCCTCACAAGGCAATCACAAGGCGCTAAGCAACTCAGTGAGACTCTAAATAAAAACACAAAATAGGGCTGGGGATGTGGCTCAGTGGTTGAGTACCCCTGAATTCAATCCCTGGTACCAAAAAAAAAGAAGACCTAAAATCCTTTTGCAGGATTCCCAAACATTCAAAATTATACTCATCTAGCTCCAAAAAGTCACTTTAAAGCCTTTTATCTTTTTACTATTTCTCAAATTTCTCAATGGGAACTCTCAACAGATGGAGTCACTGGCATATGAAAATGCCAAATTTTCCCTTCAGTCTTGTATTTGCCTGCGCCTCATCTCATTCATCTAATCAAATTCTACCCAAACTTCAAACACTAACCTTATCAGCTCCATGAAGCCTTTCATATCTCATTAACCCGCTATATTATTCATTTAGCCCTACTACACCATTTTAAGAAATGTCTTATTTGTAATAATTATTGGATTTATATCTATTCTACTCTATTATAGTTTAAATCCTTATAAACAGGATTTACATCTTATCCATCTTTACAATTGTCACACAAAGACTATTCAAAAATTACTTGTCAAAGACTATTCAAGAATTATTTGTTCTACTGAAGAAAAATCTTCCATTCAATCAACAAAGTCAGACTTCTGAAGGATTTCCAAAATTGAGGTTTCATATTATTACTAACAATCATTCACTTCATAATAATTACATTATTTAATTTAAACATAATTGATGGGCATTGTGGAGCACACCTTTAGACCCAGCAGCTGAAGCAGGATTGCAAATTTAAAGCCAGCCTCAGCAACTCAACAAGGCACTAAGTGACTCAGTGAGACCCTGTCTCTAAATAATATTTTAAAAAGTGGGCAAGGGATATTGGCTCAGTGGTTAAGCATATCTGGGTTTAATCCCCAGTTACCAAAACAAAATAATAATAATTTAAACATAACTAAATAACTGAAGTCTTTCATTTTGTTTTTGTTTTGTTTTTGGTACTGGAGATTGAACTCAGGGGCACTCAACCACTGAGCCACATCCCCAGCCCTATTTTGTGTTTCATGTAGAGACAGGGTCTCACTGAGTTGCTTAGTGCCTCGCCGTTGCTGAGGCTGGCTTTGAACTGGCGATTCTCCTGTCTCAGCCTCCCTAAGTACTGGGATTACAGGCTTGCACCACCGTGCCCGGTTGAAGTCCTTCATTTTGGATAAAGAAATTTTGGCCCAGAGATATTAAACAATTTAATTCATTCAATAAGCATTTATTAAACATCTATATAGCCGCGTGTGGTGGCGTATGCCTGGGAGGCTGAAACAGGAGAATTGCAAGTTCAAAGACAGCTTCAGCAACAGTAAACCACTAGGCAACTCAGTGAGGCCCTGTCTCTAAGAAAATACAAAATAGGGCCGGGGATGTGGCTCAGTGGTCGAGTGTCCCTGAGTTCGATCCCCGGTACAAAAAAATAAAAAATAAGAAATCTATATACAAACCCTACTATATAGTGGATATATAATAATGCCTAAGATATAATTACTTAAGGAACTAATTATATTGATTACAATGAATTATTTTTTTAAATGGAGCTGTAAGAAACCACCTAACTGATATCTTTTTCCTTGGATAACAAATCAAAGTGTGCTTTTTTCCATCAGGATGGATTTTAAAAATTGGATTACACAACACTTCTCACATGAAGTGAAAATTTTACTTTTTCAGTCTTTATTCCATCAGAATAAAATTGAAAATGCAGTAGGAATGTGTGGTATCATCATGTGCGGTACAATTCATGAATGAAAATACCCAGCAGGCAAGGCATGGGCTTTATTAACAATCTGTGAAAAGCGGTGACATTCCAATAAAACACTTTCATTTGTCTATAAAGTTTGAATTGGTAGTGATAAACTGCCATCTACTGGATGTTCACTGAACTACACGAACAAATTAGGGTTGTTTTCAAAGCACATTCCAAAGTCATCAAGATAGTAACAACTTTTAATACTATTTAAAAATGTCGAGACACAAAACCCCTGTTTATATAGATTCCTATTCTAAATTATTAAAGAATAGAATGGATTTAGGATTACTAACGGCACTTCTAAAACAGCATACTATCTTTTAAAATGACTTCAAAATCCTGAAATGAAACTGAAATCTCTTGCTTTGTAGATTGTAACTATAAATACTTTACGTTTTATCTATAGATGAGATGTACACTCATCTATCATTCTTAGACCACTAATATACCTCCAATGTAAGGCTATTATAACAATACCATTCTAGAATAATATAAATAAAAGCTGCCAATGTACATAATAGGAGGAAATGTATTTCTATCTTGCATAAACAATAGGTTCAACAAAACGTATACACAAATATGTACATATACACAGTACTACGTATCGCAAAACTCTGGCAATTCAGTTATGTTAGGCAAACATGAATACTTAATGGTTTATTTAGACTCGATTTCATGGTGGAAAACTTTGAAATCATACTACCTCATCTATGAGCAATGTACTGACGGATTTAGAGACTAGAATATAGCATTCATGCTGTATTATGTATTTCTTTAGGTCACTGCAGCGTTTTACAATGGGTGTCTCAAACTCCTAAGTCCCAGTTTCACAGACGTCAAGGCCCTACCAACACATCCTATGACAACGAAGGCCTGCCAGCCTTCACATAGAGGATAGGTTATTATTAACATCACTACTCTGTGAAAGCCTGCCCAGCCCTTAAAAATCACCTCTGCTTTTGCACAAAGTGATAGCACCAGTGCAACAACCAGACCCGGCTCATTCCGGCCGCCTTCACCCATGAACCTAGTTCTGAGGTCGTCCAGGACGAACCTAGCCTCCACAGTGACCAGGCTGCCTACACAGATTCCCTTGGGAATGGCATAAGTCTTGTAGGCAGTGCCCAAGGAGACCCAGGGCCCACGCAGAGCCGGAAGCCAAGGCGAGGCCCGGGACGCCCTTGGAGGTTAATCCGCTCGACAGTAAGGACTACGGAGCGCTGGGGGGCGGCAATGAGGTGAGACGGGGAGGAGGGCGAGGTGACCTTTTCGGTGGGGTTTCCTAGATTGGAGCCAGTCCCTAAAAGAGCTCGGAGAGATCCTGCATGCTTCTCACCAGGCCCCGCGGGAACCCGCTACTCACCCGGAGGAAGAAACAGCAGCAGCAGGAACCCTCAGCCGGCCTTGCACAGGAAGAAAATGCCGCCTGTGAAAGAGCGCTTCCGGCGGAGCCGCGACCCGCCCCCCACATTGAGCATGCGCAAGCCGCGGCGCAGGCCGCGAGCAGGCGCGTTTGGATCCTAGAAATAGCTTGGGACTTAACGAGAGTGGCTTCGCGCCCTTGATATTTTCTGTGGTTCGCGCTGGGCTGTCTTTCCGCGAAGCGGGTGTGTCTGCAAGCACCACTTCCCAGGGCTCAAAGTTTAGCTGCTGCTCAGATTGAATTGGAGAATGTTCTTATCGCATAAAGTTCTTGCCTTGACCACCTACTAGGAGCAA